>JAWNLW010000388.1:0-18420 GCA_035042075.1 Drosophila macrospina | reverse complement strand
GCTTACTGCTAGTAGTTTCGATAAGCTTATGGTTGTGGTACGAATTTAAATTGATAAGTAATAAGTAAAATTAAATATCGATAGTTGCTGTATTTATTTACAAGCGAATTTATGGTTTTTATTTATTTAAATATGGGTATCAGAACAATTTTTTAAGGACTCAACATTTAGTATCTCGTATAATGGCATCAAATAAAACAAGTCAGCCGGCTACAGTCGACCGCGATCGGCTTTGGGAGACTCTGTACCAATCGGGAAAAGCAGAAAATTAAGTAATATATTATGATTAACTTTCTATTAAAAAAATGTAAATGCAAATTTTAATGCCATATACTACGCATTTATAAAGTTAAATAGGTTGCAAAACGAATCGGGACTCGAACTCGCGATACCTTGATTGACATTCTAACGCTCTATGCCCAGGGCCACCGACAAACGATTTCGGCCGCCGACAAAGTCAAAATATCACACTTCGTATTTTCGTTTCATTGCCCGCCCCTTGCAGCAAGTGTCTTTTGCTTAAGCAATGTTCAACTCTCATTATAGTTTTTTCTTGGAAAAATAACTCGTACGGATCAACGGCTTATTGCCTCCATGCTACGTATTCATCTGACCCACCCCTCAATTCTGGTACTGATTTTATTATGTCCAGTGGAATATTACAATTAATCTGTGGGTCGTCAGAAATTCTCTTATAGGGTTCAACTTCTGGTGCTTCGACACACAAGTTACTTACTCGCTCGCGTCCATAGTGTCATGTACCTGGCTAATATGAGACCCTAAGCTTTGGACTTGGCTATTGTTACCTTCTGTGTCCCAGTCAATATCACTATCGCACTCGGTTTTTATATTAGTTAATGCGTCTAACCGACTCATATGTATATAAAACAAATTCTTTGTTGTGAACCTGTCTTAGAATGAGAACGTTCTAATTGTGTTGTATAAGAGATACCTAATTTAGTTGAACCGCAGGAAAATTTTATTCACAGCACAAATTTTATTCAGATAACATAAATACTTGCGCGACTTAACTTTATTACACATTCACAATTACATTTGCTGCTGTCAGCATTTTATTTTCAATTTCTATTGTGTGTGATTTGGAGAAACTTTTAAACGAACTTACACGATGTGGTGAGTAGATTGAAACTAGCTCTAATAAGGGTAATGGAGTACTAGTCCAGCGATGCGGTAGTAGCTGCAACTCTCAGTCCAGCGGTGGTTGCGTCGATTCTGTAGATACGGGTACTTCTTCTAGTGGAGATTACGATGAAAGGCTTGACTTCGCTTTCTTTGTTAACTACTGACCTTGTGGCTCAGCAATGTGTTTATAATATAAAACAAAGCTATTTTCGACAGCGCGCCTGAGAAATGCTGGTGCATTCTTAAACGTCGAATACAAAACTGAACTTATTATATTGAAAAGAATCCTAAAAGCTACAACGCAACAGTCGGCAAGCCCACTCAGCATAAGCGATAACGCGGACACTTGCATCATAGTTAAGTGTCTGGTTACCGATGCTGACCGTTGTGGCCAGTTCGCTTAACTCATGCATCAGCGGAATATGTTCGGGGCAAATGGGTATAGTGTTGCGCAAGCTTCTTGTACAAAGTTATTCGTGTGCAATTCCTTAAAGTTATTCGTGTGCAATTCTATAAAGTTATTTATAAAGTTATATAACCGACATCACTGAACAAATTGACACTGACGAGCATAATCAAGCACGGGGCTGCGTCCCAGGAAAACATCAAACATGGGTCGGTTAGCAGTAGAAATAGCCGCAAACTGTAGAATATGTGCAATGGGCAAATATAATCGTTACCCATTAAAGCAAGCAATGGGAACCTTATGCAGCAGAAACATTACATGTAGACGTGTTCTCCACCGACCAAAAATATTTTCTTACTTGCTTTGACTAGTTGTCTAAATTTGCAGTGGTCCACATTCGTTCGTTCCCATGCAATCATGGATATCAAAATACATATTCTACAACTCATTAATTTGTTTTCCAAGACAAAAACAATCTATTGCGACAATGCAAAGTCAATAAATTCCGAGACAATCCGAGCTCTGAAAAAATACTTCGACATTAACATAACAGATACTGCTGACATCATTCTTCTCGTAACCATTATATACAACAGGTAAATTTACTCAGTAACGAATAGGACACCAATAACAATTGTTCACCCATTTTTATATTTTTATAAAAACTTTGTAAACGTAGCTAACGCTACGCTATAAAACAAGCATTAGCTGAGCAAATAGGAAAAAAAAGCCTACAATCATCAAACAAAGAAAACATAAAACCCCGGCAATATCTGACCGCATATCTGGCATATTTGGCCGATATCTATTTAAGCATGTAAACCCGAAAATTAACCTTACAGATAACTACATGAAGCCCAAACACGGCCTATAGCCCAATCAATTAAAATAATTCCAGAACATTCATTTTCTTCGAATGAATGACGTCGATCTTATCGCCGTCAGAGATTCTTTCATCAAAATGATTGACCAAACGGTCAGAGTATTTGCGGACGCCAACCAGTCCTTTCCTTACAACATAAATACTGTTGCCACCATCTGTACAGACGGTGAGCCGGTGTATTCTAAGTTGTATCCAAACCTTATGAATGTGTCGGAATTCGATAACGCGGAAGTTAAACAACTTCTAGCTAATGGTATTTTAAGACGATAAAAAGGGTGTTGAAGAATTTGGCCATAGGCATAACGCTTTAGTGACTGACTTTCGAAAACAAAATCAATAAACTACGGACGATAAATATTCGATCCCAACTATTTCGACAATACTGTCAAATATGGGAGAGGCCCATTACTTTACAACATTCGACCTAAAATCAAGCTTCCACCATATAGAAATGGCAGAAAAAGAATGAAAAAAACTGAATTTTCCGTAAACAACGGAAAATATGAATTTTTCTGACTTCCATTTTGGCTGAAAATGCGCCAAGCATATTCCAGAGGACATTGTTGATGTCCTCAGGGATCAAATAGGGATAACATGTTGTTGATGACGCATTAATTTTCTCTGTAAATAAATAAGACTACGTCGAACATATCGAATCTTAGAGACGTAGGAATGAAGGTCTCTTTGGAAAAGTCCAAGTTCTTCAAAAAGAGCGTGGAATACTTGGGATTAACCGTAAGCATAGGCGGCATTCAAACATCGCCTGCAAAAGTACAGGCTATACCAGATTTTCACCACCTAAAAAACCTTGTTCAGTCTTAGGTCATTGCTGGGAATAGCATGCAACTATAGGTGTTTTATAGATAACAATTTACCACAATCGCAAGACCCTTAAAAGGCGAATGTAGCAAAATAAGTGCCAACCATTCAAGAAAAGTCAAACTTGAATTAACATCAAACCTACTTGAAGCCTTCAACAGGCTAAAAGAAATTCTTGCTATTTTATTTAACAACAGATGCGTCAACGGCCTTGGAGCTGTGTTGTCACAGGGCGGACGCACCATTACTAAGATTTCGTGAACGTTACGCGATAACAAGATTAATTTCGCCATAAACGATCGAGAAATTCTCGACATCGTGTGGGCATTAAAAAATCTCCGTAATTACTTATACGGAGTCAAAAATCTTAACATCTGAGATTTGCAGCTTGCGATAAAAATCCGAACTACACAAGTCCAACATAATTTACAAACCTGGTAAATAGAACTTCGTGGCAGACGCCTTATCTGGTCAGAATGTTAATGTCTTGAACTCTGCATATTCAGATAGTGCGACAGTGCAAGTTAACATATAAGAATTTATTTATTTTATTTTATTTTATTTAACGTCGACTAACAGCAGTCGACCCAAGTATAAAAACAAACTCTTATGATAATTAAATTAAAAATAATTACAAATGTAATTTGAGTGTAAAAAATTCGTTTAAAATTAAGTTTAATTTAAGTTTACATTTATATTTAAATTTAAAATTTCAAATCTGGGGAAATCAAAAAAGCATTGATTGATTGATTGATTTGTTGCTGGGATTGGGGAAAACCCTGAAAAACCCAATCAGATCAGAAAGTATCGAAATGTGGTTAGTGTATATTAGCTAAATAGTTTAGGATGAGCAACTTGATAGTGGGGATAGTGGGACGAGAGGATGTATTCTGATCTGAATACATGAAAAAGTTTATTATAATCAGCACAGAGTACTCGAAAAGGTTCATGCAAAGTGTAGTTAGTGGTATATGCATTAAGAGCTAGAGGCATAAAGTTGCGAGTAGGTCTAGAAGTAACAGAGAAATTAATTCTATTTAATAACATCCGTAATTAGGGACAGAATAACACTGGCTCAAGAAATGAAACTCGAGCAAATTAACAGAGACAGGGTCCACAAACAATATTAAGTTTGTGAAATTATGTTGCTAACATCAAATTGAAGATTTTGCAACAAGTTGTTACTTTTGTGCTTAGAAGAAATAATTGAAGCAGATCTGGGCACAACGGTTCTTATTAAAGGTAGAGTGGTCCATAAAGACAACTCGTTTAATTTTAGAAAAAATAATAAAATTCCCCTATTAATTTGGGTTAAACATTATAATAATTTTATTCTAGGTTAGAAAATTGGTTTGAACTATCACTAATAACCCTGACAACACCGACACTAAAACTCACTGATTTCTCCCATACCGGCTATATACTCATAATGGACGGAGACGTGACAATTTGGGACGAACATGTGTATCTTGGACATAGAACAAACATAACGTCGTACGAGACATACGCCGACGAGACGAGGAAGTCCTTGGATATATTTACAAAAGACAATATGAACCATACTCAACACGGACATTGGACCCATAGAAAAGTTACTGGACCCATTAAGGGTTCACCACAGGCACGTTCGTAATATAAATTTTCCAGTGTCCGTATTGAAAATAGTTTCTGGTACCCCTGACTTTGATGACTGGGAACATATAAGATTCCGACAGGGACAATTACTAGATTCGGACAACATGACATGACTAATTGAAATAAAATCTGTAACCTCAATACACAAGGCAGACAACATGGATACAGATTATCTATATGAAACAATTTTGGTCAAAACATTATCAATATCCTAAAATACATAATCTTATCAATTACATTGGCAAAAATGAATTTAATTGGCCCTCTTATTCTGGACAGCAATATTTCACAAACGTTAGTATAGCGGACATCCTAGAGATGTCGAGCATTAAGGCGTTTCAATATTCTATTATGCTAAACTTTTTAATCAAATATCCTGAGCCTAAGTTAGTATGTAACAAAATAATAATAATAATACCCTGTACAACATAAAAACAAACCGATATCGAAAGCAGTAGCATGGTAGCTGATTGCGGTGCGTAAAAATTCGCTGTTTGGGAATGCAACTTCGCTGTGAACTCCACGTTTTGCAAGAGACAAAACGGTTCGATTTGCACTCAATAACTGTCAACCCGAGTCATCGCGCATTGTGCCATTTGCGCCGGACATCTAGATCCCGTGACCTTGAACAACGATTCAAAGTGACATCGAGAACGTTGCTGAGCAGTTACTTCCTCGCCGTCGTCTTACTCTTCTATGGAGCCATGTCTCCGAGGACGGCTTTTAATTAACTCAGGAAGGAGTTAACACGCGCGAGTCCAAAGATGATGATCAAGCTATCAGAATGCAGAACAAAACAGGAACTAGTACGTTCAAGATGCACAGGATAAGCATTTTGCCGACTGCGCTGTCGCAATGCATGGCTTATGAGCGAATATTAATCATTGAATATATACTACATTTTATAATCAAGAATGGGATTTTTTTTACTTATATTTATGTACATATCTGCAAGTACATAACACATATGCCACATGTTGAATATATTATATATATATATTATATTTAAATTATATAGTTTGAATGTGGGCTCTGTAGAGATTCCTCGCAGTACAAGCTATATTTCCTGTGTATATCCTATTTGACATGGGAGTTGGTGATATCTTGCCATTGTTTTGGTTGTAACACAAATGCAGTGCTAACCTTAGATGAAATCACTATTGTAAAACTATTTATTAGATTATGAGATCGGATGGAAACGAAGATATGTAGTCATAGTGCAGCATATGTTAAATAAATTATAAGATACAATTCAACAGGATAAAGGAAGCAAGATAGTCGTAATGGTAAGACCGGAGAATCCTCCAAAGCTACTATAAATTATGTACCATAATTTGGTGAATCAAAATAATGGGAAGTGCTTTATGAATTATTCATGCATTAAGAGGAGAAGCCCGACGCATGGTATCTCATTTGCTCTGTAGATAATTATCATACGGTTTGGGAAATCTTAGCCATACGGAATGAATATATAAATAAAATATTTATATTAATTGAATTGATCATCGATTCCCGAAATACTTAAATACAAACGATACAGGGTATAAAAAATGATCGATAACATTATTGAGGCTAACAATAAACCTAAATTCCACTTAACTAATGAATTGGATATAATATTCGCTCATATTATTTTGAGAATATGTAATATACATACATATGTAAAAACATTGCAGCTGTAGCTTATGTCAAAAATAAAATTGTAACTTCCAGAGAGAGTTCAAAAGGGTTACAATGGTAACCTAGTACAGATGAATTTAAATTTGATTTGCGTGAAAAATAAACAAAATTAATTGATAAAATATCTCTTTAGTATAATTTAGCAAAGATTTACGACCCATTAGGCTGGTTATCTCCAATAACAGTAATTGGCATGAAAAAATTATGGTTAGCTGAACAAAAACGGGATCAAGAATTACCGGGTAAAAATCCTATTTAGAAAAGTTGAAATTCTAGAAAAGCCTAGAGTACCAAGGTGGCTTAAAATGCAGACGTACAGTGTGCCACTAAAGTCACCGTACTCCCTATACATTTTTACTTAACACGCTGTAACTTTTTCAAATTAATTTTAAACAAAAAAATTTTAATGCAGTTCTATAAAATTATATTTCTTCTTTAAAATACTTTTAAAATTATTTTTAATTATTTTTTTATTCTAATGTTATTACTAACAAGTCATGCAGCTACAGTCGTACAACGTCTGTGGTAGACTCTGAACTAATCGGAGAAAGCAAAAAAATAAAGCAAATATAAAACTAATTTAAAGCCAAATAAGCTTAAGCAATGTTCAACTCATTATCGTTCGTTCTTGGAAGAGAGCAGCAATAGTGAGTGAACGCGCAAGAGCGAAAGGGAAAACAAACAACCGTTACTTTTTTTGCGCGTTGCTATGTATACACGTATAACTGTAACTGTACAGCGCGCGTCTGTTTTTACTGAGATGCTTATGAAAACTATGCTGACAAATCAATTGGTGGTTAAAAACGCGTCTTGTGCATATATATTGCTTTTATAAAATTTTAAAAACATAAAAATTTTGTTTGGGATGCACCGAGATTCGAACCGCAGACCTCTTACACGCAAATCGTACGTCCTATAGCTTGAGCCACCGCTTTACATACTGCGCAGTCGGCAACGTCAATACATATACAGCACGAGTTTTTGCATTTGTCATATATATACATATATGTATACGAATTTCTAACGAAATTTGGTTATTGCTTTCTTTTAAATTCTTAACATTTTCTGACAAATAAGGCAAAACCAATAATATATGTATATATAAAATGAAAGTAATTAATTTAAAATTATTAAAAAATGTAATTTGGAATTGTCAGCAGTGGGATTCGAACCCGCGCCTGTGCGGCAATTTTGGCCGCAGAGGTGCCATGGACCTGGTGATCATTCATTCCTTAATATCTTCTATGTTTATGATCCGATCGTGCTGAAATTTTCAGAAAACGTCCGGAAAAGGACATTCTCCATATGTGCCAAATCTGAATTAAATCTAAAGTCGGTAGCTTCAGTTATACGTTTTTTTTCGATTTGCGGGGGCGGAAGGGGGCGTGGCAAAAATCTAAAACAAACTTGATCTGCCTGCAAACTAAACACGTGTTGTCACCAAATTTGGTTACTCTAGCTCTTATAGTCTCTGAGATCTATGTGTTCATACAGACGGACAGACGGACAGACGGTCAGACGGACATGGCTATATCGTCTCGGCTGTTGATGCTGATCAAGAATATATATACTTTATAGGGTCTGCCACGCCTCCTTCTGCCTGTTACGCACATTTCGCCTTCGTCAAACCTAATAGACTTTAAACTTTTAGTTCATAGTCTAAAAATCAGAACACACTCACATATTTGCCTCAACAAATGTCTACGTACTCTTGCTTGCTTGCGCTGTCTGGCGCCAACATTTTTCTTAGAAATAACGGGACTTTCAAAAACATGTACCGAAAACGTTTAAAAGTCATAATATTTGGTGTGCGTTGTTTGAGCTCTACGAAATTTGGAAAGGTTTCATTAAAAATGATGCGGAAAGAATTGACCATTGTAGAACGTGCACACATCTTAGAGCTCCACACAAAATACGGCAAATCATATGCGGAAATAGCTAAACAATTGTCAAAAAGCAAATCAACAATCCAAACCGTAATTGTCCGCTTTAAATATGAAGGGCGCATTGAAAATAATAGGAGATCTGGCCGACCACCTGCACTTTCAGATCGTGACAAGCGCCAAATAAAGGGTTTTGTGGATGAGGATCCTTTTAGTAGTGCAGTAAAGATTGCAGCAGAACTAAGTCGCACTAACCAGAAGGATGTTCACCCGGAAACCGTTCGTAGGGCCATTAAAACATACAACTTTAGGTCGTATACTCCTCGCAAGAAGCCCCATGTAAATTTAAAAAATAGAAAAAAGCGTTTGGAATTTGCAAAGGCTTATTTGGACAAGCCAGTTGACTTTTGGCGGAAGGTCATCTTCTCAGATGAGTCCAAATATAACATTTTTGGCTCAGACGGGCGCCTCCGCGTGTGGAGAAGGCCTGGAGAAGCTTTTAATCCCAAAAACACAATAAAAACAGTAAAGCACGGCGACGGTGGACTCATGGTTTGGGGCTGCATATGTGCATCAGGCGTTGGACACTTGGAATTCATCGAAGGAATGATGGACCAATATAAGTACATCGATATTTCAAAAAAAAATTTGAGAAGTAGTGCGCAGAAACTTGGTTTAGAGTCAGATTTCTACTTCCAACAAGATAACGACCCTAAGCATAAGGCCTTAAACACGCGACTCTATCTCGCCTACAACTCGCCCCATTTATTGGAGACACCACCACAGAGTCCAGATTTAAACCCAATAGAGCATGTGTGGAATATGCTGGAAAAAAAGATTCGAAGCCACCAAATTGGCAATAGAAACATGCTTCAAGAGGCTTTACGTCAAGAGTGGTATGCACTTTCTCTTGAATTGATAGAAAAATTAGTGCTATCAATGCCAAATCGCCTCCGAGAGGTTATTAAAATGAAGGGATATCCCACTAGATATTAAGTTTCTAATTTTAATAATCAATATCATTTTTATAGTTTTTTAGTTTAAGGCAGAAGTAAGAGTACGTAGACTTTTGTTGACGCATATTTACGAGTAATTATGTTTTTTTGTTATTAATTTAAGATTACAGTTGAAATGTTAGTGTTTTTTTTTTTAGACTCTGAACTAAAAGTTCACAGTCTATTAGTTTTGACGAAAGCGAAATGTGCGTAACAGGCAGAAGGAGGCGTGGCAGACCCTATAAAGTATATATATTCTTGATCAGCATCAACGGCCGAGACGATATAGCCATGTCCGTCTGTCCGTCTGTCCGACTGTCCGTCTGTCCGTCTGTATGAACACCTAGATCTCAGAGACTATAAGAGCTAGAGTAACCAAATTTTGTGACAACACGTGTATTGTTTGCAGGCAGATCAAGTTTGTTTTAGATTTTTGCCACGCCCCCTTCCGCCCCCGCAAATCGAAAAAAACGTATTACTGAAGCTACCGACTTTAGATTTAATTCATATTTGGCACATATGGAGGATGTCCTATTTCGGACGTTTTCTGAAAATTTCAGCACGATCGGTTCATAAACATAGAAGATATTAAGGAATGAATGATCATCAGGTTCATGGCACCTCTGCGGCCAAAATTGCTTTAGTTAAAACAACAACAACAAGAAACGCCGCAAAGGCGCGAGTTCGAATCCCACTGCTGACAATTCCAAAATACATTTTTTAATAACTATAAATTAATTACTTTTATTTTATATATACATATAATATTAATTTTGCCATATTTGTCAGAAAATGTTGAGAATTCAAGAGAAAGCAATAACCAAATTTCGTTAGAAATTCGTATATATATATATATATATGACAAATGCAAAAACTCGTGCTGTAGTTCAGAGTCTCCCACAGTCGTACCCCGACTGTAGCTTCCTGACTTGTTTATTTTGAAGAAAAAATATTATTTTATAGAACTGCATTAAAATTTTTTTGTTTTAAATGAATTTGAAAAAGTTACAGCGTGTTTGGTAAAAATGTATAGGGAGTACGGTGACTTTAGTGGCACACTGTACATATGTATGTATGTATGTATACGCTAGCATATGCAGTGGCTCTGATATGATAATAGCCGGAGTTGACTAGACTGTGAGTACAAAATCACCATTCCACTTCTCAAATGACAACACGTTGTTAATTTATAAATATGAATATGGATATACATATATTAAGGGATTTTATTTTCTATATGAAAAACTTATAATTAAAATACAATTCAATGATCAAAAACAGCTTGTCTCACGTGTTGTCGCGTCAGGTCGTTTTCACAAACCTTTTCTAGTAGGGAAATGGTCGGCTACATAACCGAAACTCACGCAGGGTTATCATCATTTTCAGTAACAGCATTACGATAATATTATTCCATAATCGGAAATTAAAATCAAAGCAATAATCATGCATTTCTGCAACAAACTTAAATCTCTACAACATCCAGTAAAAACAAATTCATTTCAATCTTCTGGCTAAATTATTTAAACGAGTAAAAGAAGATTTAGGAGACAGAAAAGAAACATACTCATGGAATGACTCGACAATTACGCTTGCCTGGATAAGAAACGTAAATTAACAATTAACGACAATTAACAAAAATAATAATATTGTACAAAAATTCTTAGAAAGATGTTAATGCACTCAAAAACTTGAAAGAGTACTTGCATATGGTAAAATTATTTTGATAATTATTAATAATAAGCTGAAAATATCCGATTTCCCAAAATCTATATCACGATGATAAATTTTAGTGGCGATTTCTCAAAAAGAACGCAATTTAAGCTGAGCAATCAGGTCTAGCAACTCATACAATACATGTCAGATAATGTGATTGAGCTTGTTTACGCTTCAATGCTGAGTGCTACATCACTCGCAAACATGTGCTGGCCGCAAAGAACAAAGCGCAAGCAGATCAGTTTTATTTCCTTTCTGATTATCTTTCTTATTTATAGACCGAACTTGATGAAACTTTAAGCATTGCTTCTCTGTGGCATTCGTTAAGCTAGCGGGTGATTATAGTGTTAGAAGTATCTACGCTGAAAAAAAGTCATATTTGGATTTTATCATATAATAATATACAAGCAACTCAGAGAGTGGTATACATAGTAACACTTTATTATTTATTGTCAGATATTAAAGTACAACAAATAATACTTAATAAATATAAGATTGACAATATTTACAATTTATTCAAGATAATTATTATTAGTATATACAACAATTTTTTCTAAATTAGTAATTGTGAGGGCTTGACATTTCTCTCAAAAAATCATTTTGTAAGCGGAAAAGCTTCTTTCAACGTTACAGGAAGTAATTGGAGCATATTTATATAATTATATTTTAATTTCTAACGGGCTCAAATCCAGACCAATTTGTATAATTTATACTTAAAATATTATAGATTTTAGAATTGATATTACAATTATGAAAATTTTATTTACACAGGATATGGACGACAAAAAAAAAAAAACAAATCAACAAAGCTCTTGGCTCATTTCTGTGTGGCCACAATAAACGAATGCAGTCGTTAATAAATCGAGAAATATTTGCATTATTTACTTCATCCAACTGTTTACACGACAATAAAAAAAGCATCGTATAATATTCCTAAAATCAAATTCGCGACTTATCACTCATGTTTGTTTCATCTACTGATATTTAAGCTCTTTTGTATTTGGTACTGTCGTGAATTTGTTGGATTGTTTGTTTATTCAAGTAGCTCTTAATGAAAGTATTTTAATCTGAAATTTGTTTCCCTCAGAATTTTTTATTAAATTTAAATTTAAATTTAGATTTTTAAATGTAGCGATGCTAATAACATGTCATGTTTCCCTTAACCAACACGGTGCAATCCATTTTTAATTCGTTGTTTGTAATGTTGGAAACATTTGCTGGATGTGTTGCTAGAAAAATGGTTCTTTTCGTCATTGTTGAGATTTGATGCTTTTGACCTTCTGAGAATATGCATCGCAATTGAAATCTTCTTTGGCAAGGAATTAAAAATTTGAAGAACATTAGAACGTAATTTTAGTTTAACAAACCATTTTTAAATTTAAGTTTTAACTTTTTGTCACAAGTTGTCCAAATGGGCAGCTTTTAAGCTATTTTCCTATTAAACACTCTTCATATTTGTTTATTGTTGTATTTGACGGCAGTTTCACACTACAGACTTCATTCAACTCAAACTTATTTATGTGATAATTTTGATAATTTTTAACAAATACAGGCACTTCAAATAAACAAACTGCACCTGTACTTGGCACTACCTTATCCTTGCTGTCATTAATTATGAATGATAATTGGTTCTTTAAATAAAATGCAAACAAATTTTTGGGTGAAATTTGCTTTTCGTATCAACAACAGAAACTTTGCTCTGGTTTCAATTCGGGCTTGTGATAAGAACAATACAACAATATATGAAAAAGCTTTGGACAAGAAAAAGTGGTATATGCTTCTCTTTATTGATTGTTTTAAAGCTAAGAAAATTATTCTTCTGTATTGCTCGTACTTTAATATTTAATGGGTGAAATTGCATTTTTCGTTGAAATTCGCTTGCATATATTTTGAATATTTTGTCTATATTTTGCATATATCTTGAAAATTTTTGTCATATTTTTTGCATATACTCCTTCGCTGACACAATCGCCATATAGACATAATTGCTGGCGTATGAACATGTATATCCAGTGCTTAAATATACACTGTGCATTCTTTAGGTCCAAGCGTGGTAATCTGGTCCTTAGTGATGCGGACCAGTATAAATTGTGTTATCTCTTGTACCACACAACGTAAAATCTAAGTTTTGACTCCGTCTCGCGCGGTGTCGTCAACGGTATAAAAACAAAGTTTACACAAAAAAAAAAAAAAAAAAAAAAATCGTTGTTGGCTAAAAAAATATTTAACAAGTCAGGCAGCTACAGTCGTGGGAGGACTGTGGGCTACTCTGTACTAATCGGGGAAAGCAAAATAATTAAGTAATATATATTATGATTAACTTCAATAAATACTTTTTATATGATTTTATCGCCGCTCGAATTCGCTTCCTATTAAGCAAATATAAAAGTAAATTTAAATGATATATACTACGCATAAAAAATTGAATTCTAACGCTCTATGCCCTGGGCCACCGACGAACGACTTCGGCAGCCGACAAAGTCAAAATATCACACTTCGTATTTTCGTTTCATTGCCCGCCTTTTGCAAGTTTCTTTTGCTTAAGCATTGCTCAACGCATTATCGTTCGTTCTTGGAAGAGAGCAGCAATAGTAAGCGCTCGAGAGCGAAGGAAACAAACAACCGTTACTTTTTTTGCGTGTTGCTGTGTATACATGTATAACTGTAACTGTACCGCGTGGCTGTTTTTACTGAGATGCTTATGAAAACTATGCTGACAAATCAATTGGTGGTTAAAAACGCGTCTTGTGCATATATATTGCTTTTATAAAATTATAAAAACATTAAATTTTGTCTGGGATGCACCAAGCTTCGAACCCCAGACCTCTCACCCGCAAATCGTACGTCCTATAACTTGAGCCACCGCCTTACATACTGCATGGTCGGCAACCTCAATACATATACAGCACGAGTTTTTGCATTTGTCATATATATAAATATATACGAATTTCTAACGAAATTTGGTTATTGATTTTTCTTTAATTCTTAATATTTTCTGTCAAATAAGGCAAAACCAATAATATATGTATATATAAAATAAATGTAATTAATTTGTAATTATTAAAAAATGTAATTTGGAACTGTCAGCAGTGGGATTCGAACTCGCGCCTTTGCGGCCTGTCTTGTTGTTGTTCTAACTAAAGCAATTTGGCCGCTGCGGCTGCCATGAACCTGGTGATCATTCATTCCTTAATATCTTCTATGTTTATGATCCGATCGTGCTGAAATTTTCAAAAAACGTTCGCACAGGGACATCCTCCATATGTGCCAAGTCTGAATCTAAATCTAAAGTCTGTAGCTTTAGTAATACGTTTTTTTCGATTTGCGGGTCTGAAGGGGGCGTGGCAAAAATGTAAAACAAACGTGATCTGCGTGCGTACTATACACGTGTTGTCACTAGATCTAGGTGTTCATACAGACGGACAGACGCACATGGGTATATCGTATCGGCTGTTGATGCTGATCAAGAATATATATACTTTATAGGGTCTGCCACGCCTCCTTCTGCCTGTTACACACATTTAGCTTTCGTCAAACCTAGTAAACTATGCACTTTTAGTACAGAGTCTACACGAGGTATCGGAAAACATCGTCAATACAACTAGTGCGGTCATCGCTGCTGAGAACACATTCACAATAGTGCTCACAAAAGAGCAGAACTTCCAGATCAAGCGGACAAGAAGTCCTCCAGTAAATGTGCAAGCTACACTGCGCAAGCTAAACGGCTTAGCATTACCGGTTGCTATTGCACTTGTGATGTACCGCCGTTTGTTTTAGGTAACATATTGCTGAGCGTTGAAGACTCGTGGGACCTGCCTTCTGATCATTTAGCTCTCGTCGTTACACTGTGTGAGGCCACGGATATAATGAGAGAAGGGCGACTTTTATCGAGGCGCACCAATTTTAGCTTATTTCAATTACATCTGGATAAAGCCGTGCACTGTGATACTGAGGTAACTTCTGCTGAGGATATTGATGAAGCTGGTAATAGACTCACACGCAACGTTCTATAGGCAGCAGTATTCGCTTGCCCTTCTGAACCAGAGCAACGGCATCAAAACTCCTGTTTTTGTCTAGATCAAGCAAACAGCGAGCTTCTTCAAACGAAAATAAGATTATGAAGAAGGTTTATTAGGACCCAAACCCCAATGGATAAGCTAGCGTATTACAGAGCACCTAATCAGCTGAAGAGTACGCTACGTCTAAACAAAACGGAATTTTTCGAAGGCAGGCTTCAAACTATGGACAGGACTTCTGATGCAAATTATTCATTGTGGAAAGCAACAAGGGCTACAAAACGGCATTGTTGGAAGACAGGTTCTTGTATTAAATCCTAGTGGTGTTTTAGCAAAGTCAGATAGCGAACAGCCCAACATCTTTGCGGAGCACTTAGAGAATTAGAGATTTAGGCCCTTTGCGCTAGCGGATGATACCCGAGTCGATAGAGTGCAGCGGTCACTGGAGGCACTACTTCAGCTTGATTTCCCCATTAGGGAACCCCAACCTGTTGAGGTGATTAGTGTGATAAGGAATCTTCCCACAAACAAGGCTCCAGGTCACGACCGCATATGTCACCGAACTCTGAAAGCCCTTCCAATGAGTGCAGTGTTATACATCACATTAATATTTAACGCTATGCTAAAACTACAGTACTATCTGATCATGTGGAAGATGGCAAGAATATCAATGATTCATAAACCTGGCAAACCAGAGGACCAGCCGAACTCGTATCGGCCGATTAGTCTCCTATCTTCCTTGTCAAAGGTATGGGAAAGACTATTTGTGACGAGAGTAGCCGAGCTGGAATGCTTTAGAGCTGCATTACCTGAGCACCAGTTTGGATTTCGAGCGGGCCATGGCACAGTGGAGCAAGTCCATAGAGTGGTAAACCTCATCCTGCAGGCGTACGAAAATAAAGAATACTGCAACGGTATTTTTTTGGATGTGCAAGAAGCATTTGATAGAGTATGGCATGCTGGCTTATTGGCAAAAATTAAGATGATCATGCCGGCATCTTTTTTCTTGATGTTGCGTTGAAGTTTAGCCGATCGATGCTTCCAGGATCGAGTTCGCGACAAGTTATCTATAACACACCCAGTTAGGGCTGGAGTTCCTCAAGGAAGTATATTGGGACCCTTGCTATACTCTCTATACACAGCTGACTTCCCACTGTCTATAGATTTATCACCACAGAAGGTACTGCTTGAATCATATTCAGATGATGTAGCGATGCTTTTCAACTCTTCTTGTGAGCATGATGTAACAGACAGTGTGCAAACATATGTCGATGCTGTAGAGACATGGGCAAATCAGTGGACTATCAAGCTCAACCCGTCTAAGTATGTCAACGTGTGCTTCACCCTAAGGAGAAAAACGCCACCTCGAAACAATACCAACGTCGCGCAAGAAAAGGAAGTTCGATACTTAGGTTTAACTCCAGACAGAAGACTGACCTTCAACAGGTACATCAAAAACATTGTCACTCGCTACCGTTTGAGGCATTTTCAAATGTACTGGATGCTGAACAAACGAAGCAAGCTTCCACTGAGGTGCAAACGTGCCTTATACAATACTGTCATTGCTCCTATCGAGAGAGACGGCATACAAATTTGGGGCATTGCATGAAAAAGCCAGCGACACCGTATACAGGTATTTCAGAAAAGGCACTACGTGGAATAACAGGATGCTCATGGTATATTAGAAACAGAAGTCTTCACAGGGACCTGCAGATTGAAACGGCTGAAGAAAAAATGAAGCACAGCAGCAGATACAGCGACAGACTAAGGAACCACGAAAACAGGATGGCTCGTGCTGTCCCAGATTGTCAGCCAATCACACGACTCAGACGCAGGAACATAGGGCTCATACGGAGTTCCTAGTATAGCTCGAAATATACAACTTTATGATCTCTCTCTTAAGAGACGGCGAAATATTTAATTACTTTTGTTTATGTATTAGCGATGGATCGTATTGCTTGTGCACTGAAATGTTTATGTAAGTCTAAGTATATTTGTATTCATTATGACAAAGTGTCACAATGTATATATATATATACATATATATACACATACACACACACAGGCAGGAGTGAGTGAGATTGTACAAGTGCGGACGCGTTCTTACCATCGTCCCGTAGTGAAATAAATTATAGCACTTTCGCCCTGCAATTTATAAAGAGGACCGATTACTGAACTTCTCTGTGAGCGTAGGAATACTCACCTGACAGAGTCACCGCCAATCCTGGTCCGGACACGTGGACTCTGCTATCGTTGGGGCTCTTATGCCTTGGGCCAGAGTGGGTCGCACAGGATCTCATTCTGCCCTCCTGCTCACACGAAGTAGGCCGAGTTTTCCCGCCGATTATAGTGGCTTGTATAAATTGCAGGGAGTTGTAACTTATTGCAATAGAACAGCTGGTGACAGAGTTGTAAAGCGACTGCGCGCTTTTCATTTGAAAGCAACGCAGCAAATAGTGCATACTTTCAGAAGCGACTGGAAACATAGCTGCTGTAAACATTGCATACCGCCAGGTAAATATATTCTGGACTCTAGTGCAGACTAAGGAGATAAATCTCACAGATCAGACTGTTTTCCAACCCTGTTTTCCAAGGCGGTGCTCAGTTAAGGGGCTCTGGGAACCGAGCCGGGGCGGTATATCCCCCACCGGTAAAAGCCAAGGGAAACCTCCGGTCACTGTGGGACTGCACTAGAGTTCCCTAAGCGGAGGTGGAAGAAACTCAAGCGTTTCTAAGACGCCCCTTGGTGCAGCGTACATCACCTCCACAGGTGGCGGGGCGGAAACAACCAAGCTCGGTCGAGCTAAAACAAGATGACACAATTGGAGGTAACACGGGTGATCAAAACGCGACCTTCAAGGAGACCATCATGTCCATGGGTCTTGCCCTAGAGGGTCTCTCAACACTCTGTGGTGGCCAGCGTCACATAAATACGCTGGTATGTCCTGTGGGTACGCCGAAAAGACATAGAGAATAATTGCCGGAGCCACGCAAAACTCCATCAAAGAGAGCGAGATGACAAGCTCCCTCTCCAACGGATGTTGGGCTCGCAGATAGCCAGAAAGCTGACTCTCAGAAACCAGCCTGAAAGCAAGCGTCCTAATACGCTGGATAAGCCGGATAGCAGGCGACAAATAAAGCTTCGCCGGATGATATCCTGATAGAGGCTTAGGGAGACATAACCTAGATGGTCACACGTAGCCAAAATGCCAAACTGCAGCACGTCTGTGAAAAGATTAGCAAGGTG
>JAWNLW010000382.1:1147500-1292820 GCA_035042075.1 Drosophila macrospina | reverse complement strand
TCAGAGTCTAAAAATAATTCAAGTCAACCGCAACAATTTTTGGGCGGTTTTCCTGAGCTCGCCTTGAACGTGCCAAAAAACACACACACCAAGCTGCCGAAAAAAGGGCTAAATCATAAACAAAAAGAAGCCATGAGTCAGCAGCAAGGATAGCCCGCAACATTGTGGGGCATGACAACAACGAGAATGTGGACGACGTCGGCGAATACGACCACGACAATGGAGATGGCGATGCTGGGAAATGTTTGAAATTCACTGGGAGTGCACGCGTTGGTCACTCTCTTCAGGCTTCCACAACGAGCTGTTGCTCCCCCTTCACCTACCCCCCTACTCCCCACCCCTTAAAAGCCTTCCTCCATGCGTTGCCAGTTTGTCGTGGTTGCCTGCACTTCTAATGTAATCAACATCTTCTAGTTTTAATTGCATTTAGCGTTGCGAACGGCGCCTAATTCGATTGTAACGGTCAGCTAACAGAGCAGCCCTTTGGCAGTTTCTACAGCTCCCTCCCCAACCATCCACAGTGCTTAGTATCCAACCAACATGCCTGTGCTGACTGCGGGTAAAATGGTTCTAGTACTTAATGGGACTTGAAGGTAATTGGCTGTTTTTATGGCCACGAGTTGACTTTGAATTCTGTGGCAGCTTCCTTCCTTCCTGCCTTACTGTGCTACTTATCGAGATCTCCCTGCAGGCACACTCTGCACTGTTCACATGGCTAATTATAAAATCAATGTAAGTAGCTGCGTGTATGTATGTAGACAACAGCACATCGGTTAATGCAACAGACGCTCCACGCGCACAGCTGCAGATGCAACTCACTAGGAAATCCCGTCTCCAACCGTCCGCTTCAAACCCCCGCCCAGCCCGGGGGCAGCCAAGACACGACGCATATTGCACAAGAAAAGAGACATAACGTCGAACCAACAGACAAACAAGCAAACAAAGAGGGCAATAGACGGCAACAGACAGAATGGACGAAGCACATCGTGGGAGGGAGCCCACAGAGGAGCAGGAGTAAGCGACACACAGAGCAAAGCACAGAGAAATGGAGAGAGAGAGAGAGAGAGAGAGAGAGAGAGAGAGAGAGAGAGAGAGAGAGAGAGAGAGAGAGGGCGGAAAACAGGCAAATGAGACTGCGATAGACACTTGAAAAACTTTTTCAATATGAAAAGGCTGACAAAATGCAAGTCTGAGGTAGAGTCGCACAGTGGAAGGATCGATTAGCTATAACTCTGAACAAATCGATGAATGTATACAATACATAGATTTCCTATTTATAGTATATTTAGACTATAAAAATGTATTAAACAGCCCTAACAACACCCAAACTGAGCAATTATTCCAAATGTGTAAATTGTAATTTCATTTAAATACACAAATACACATTTGGGACCAATTAAAAATTGTATTTTAATATCATCAGAAACAGTTCCTTACAAGCAACTGAATGGCCATTCACTTGTCGTCGTAATAATAAGAAAACAGTTATTCACACTTAGCAAATAAACGATCTAAACGAGAGCTCGACTAAGATATACCAGGTCCAGGCCCAGATCCCATAGATGCATACAGTGTTCCCTCTTTTTTTATTGACCAGATTCTAAGTGAAGTTTCGATTCCTAGGAAAAGGAAAATAAAATAAAATACATCTGTACTTATGTGCTTCTGTACATATGTGCTTAGTATAAATTAATTGGAGTCTTTACCTTGATTTACCTAAAGGTCGTCTGCTTTATTAAGATAGATAGGCCTTGTTGTACTCATTAAGAATATATATACGGAATAGACGCGCAGATGCCTCCTGATTAAAGTCATAATACAATTCATTGTTCATTGTTAATTGAATTAATCATTAATTGTTAAGCATAAAATTCAAATGTTGCAGTCGTGCCGAGATAGAATCGAATAAAGTGTAACTAAATTAATTTAGTTTTTTATTGAAACTACAGTTATATTTATTATGCACTTAATCATTGAGGAGTTAGCAACTTTTTGTAGAGTATTTAGTGGAGAATTGTAACAATCGAATGTTGTTGTCGCACTTTGCGACAGTTTTCCACACTGTGAACCACTGTGCATCTTGTAGATTCGCTGCATATCCAGACACCCTGGATATGCACTGTGACAACAAGGAGACACTCAGAGACATATATTTATTTTCTTGTTCCATTTAAAAACTTTATTTATTGACACTGATTGGAATCTAGTCATCTATCTGTGCGTTTTAGTTGCACTGCGTCTCTCCGTCTAGCTTCCAGCGGGGGTGAAGCTTCCACCTTTCTGCTTCTCCTGCTGACCCTTCTCCTCCTGCTCAGCCTTCGGCGGCGGACAAATGCCATTCGCATGTTTGCAGATTTGGCAATAAAATCGATATACAATTGTAACTACAACTACAACAAAAGACAAACAGAATGTTGAGCTTAACATTAAGCAAAAAACTGATCCGTTATCTGGGCTGGGAAGAGGAGAACTGGGAACTGTCTTTCACCTATGTATGAATATTGCACTTTATTGATGTTACCAATAAAACGAAAGAGAGCCATTTATAAACAAGACGCAGACACAAGAAACAAGTAACAAGTAGATGATACGAGCCTGACAAATGTTTGGTCCGCAGTTGGAAAGGATTGCCGCCAAAGCGTCATAATCTAAAAATCTTGCCGCCAGCCAGATATCCACACAGCCAGGCAAGCAGCTATACAAACAAACCAACTGAACAGCAAAAGGAAACAAAACAAACAGAAAGCCGCTTAGAAGTTACGCCTTGACCAGCACAAAGTTGCCTTTCAGTTCAGCACACAATATCAAAATCCGAATCCCATCCAGCGACACAATGCAATTTTCATTAAGCGAGCTGTTCAGAGTCCAAAACCTTTTAACCTCCCTCCTCTATCCACCACACGAAACACACAGGATCCCGGGGATAGATGTTCAGTAAATCCAATGAGTCACATAGGCAGAGGATATGGTAACCTTTGGCTTGTCGCTGGCGACACCTACTGAGCAAGGTAATAAAGCAACCGAAGTGGGAGAAGAGCAGTAGAGCAGAAGAGCTTCACAAAGTCAGCCCTCAACAAAGCAACCGGAAATGAGCTCGCGTTTCTTCCAGTTAGCCTATCCCATCGTAGCAACTGGAGAAAATGTAATGGAAGTACAGTGACAGCGACACACACACACAGACACACACACTCACACACACACACACACACACACATGCACACACACGCACACACACACACACACACACACACACACTCACACACACACACACACACACACACACACACACACACACACAGACACACACACACACAGCCACACACAGACACACACAGACACACACACACACAGCCACACACAGACACAGACACACACACAGACACACATACACACACACACACACACACACACACACACACACACACACACACACACACACACAGACACACACACACACAGCCACACACAGACACACACAGACACACACACACACACACACACACACACACAGCCACACACAGACACACACAGACACACACACACACAGCCACACACAGACACAGACACACACACAGACACACACACACACACAGACACACATACACACACACACACACACACACACACACACACACACACACACACACACACACACACACACACACACAGACACACACACACACAGCCACACACAGACACACACACAGACACACACACGGTGGCTCAGAGGCTGAAGCCTGGCAAGGCACCCGGCCCGGACGCCATACCGAACAGCGCGGTTAGACTGGCAATGTCCCTGCGTCCGGAGATTTTTGCGGTAGCATATTCGCAATGTCTCCGCGAAGGCTTCTTCCCAGGCAGATGGAAGCTCCAGAAGCTAGTGCTGATACCGAAGCCCGGCAAGCCGGCCGACGACGCGTCATCGTACAGGCCGATTTGCCTGATCGATACACTGGGCAAGGTCCTAGAGCGGATCATCTGCACAAGACTGGAGTCTTCGATATGTATCAGCGGAGGACTCTCGCCCCTACAGTATGGCTTCAGGAAGTCACTGTCCACCGTGGACGCAATTCGGAGAGTGACGGAGATCGCCTCGAAGGCAAAGGAGGGATGCAGATGGAAAGGTGGATCGAAACAATACTGCCTTATTGTTACCCTAGATGTTAGGAATGCCTTCAATACGGCCGACTGGGTGAGCATTCTCGAAGCTCTGCTAGCCTTCGGGACTCCGCCATACCTATACGCCCTGGTGAAGAGCTACTTCGGCAACAGGCAACTGCGTTACTCCACTTCGGCTGGGACGGCGGTGCATAACATTACTTCGGGAGTGCCCCAAGGCTCAGTCTTGGGGCCTCTCCTATGGAATGTTATGTACGATGGCATTCTACGCCTGTCGCTCCCCGAAGGTTGCCAAGTAGTTGGGTTTGCGGACGACGTGGCACTCGTGGTCGTGGCTAAGCACCTAGATGAGGCTGAATCAACCTGTGGTACGGCAGTTATGCTAGTGATGCAGTGGCTACGCTCAGTTGGCCTAGAACTGGCAGCCCATAAAACTGAGGCGGTGCTCGTCAGCAGCCGGAAGAGGGTGGAAACAGCCCGTGTCAGGATTGGCGACTGCGTCGTGCATTCTAAGCGGGCCATTCGCTACCTAGGAATAATGATTGATACGCGACTAACTATCCGTGAGCACTTGAGAGCGGCCCAGGACAAAGCGGTTAGCTCATGTCGGGCACTAGCCCGCATCATGCTGAATACGCGGGGACCCAAACAGGAGAGGAGGTTGTTTGCTGATGAACGTGGTTAGCTCAATCGCGTTGTATGCCGCACCAATCTGGGCAGACGCCATGAAGGTGAGGAGCTACGCCCGAGGGATACAGGCAACGTATCGTCTTGGTGCGCTTCGTGTCTGTAGCGCATTCAGAACAGTGTCGGATGAAGCCGCGCTGGTAGATCTCAGAGACTATAAGAACTAGAGTAACCAAATTTGGTGACAACACGTGTATAGTTTGCACGCAGATCAAGTTTGTTTTAGATTTTTGCCACGCCCCCTTCCGCCCCCGCAAATCGAAAAAAAACGTATAACTGAAGCTACCGACTTTAGATTTAATTCAGATTTGGCACATATGGAGAATGTCCCGTAGCGGACGTGCAAATTTTAGCACGATCGGATCATAAACATAGAAGATATTAGAATGAATGATCACCATTTTCATGGCACCTCTGCGGCCAAAATTGCCCCACAGGCGCGAGTTCGAATCCCACTGCTGACAATTCCAAATTACATTTTTTAATAATTATAAATTAATTACTCTTATTTTATATATACATATATTATTAATTTTGCCTTATTTGTCAGAAAATGTTAAGAATTTAAAAGAAAGCAATAACCAAATTTCTTTAGAAATTCGTATACATATATGTATATATATGACAAATGCAAAAACTCGTGCTGTATATGTATTGACGTTGCCGACTGCGCAGTATGTAAGGCGGTGGCTCAAGCTATAGGACGTACGATTTGCGTGTGAGAGGTCTGCGGTTCGAATCTCGGTGTATCCCAAACAAAATTTTTATGTTTTTAAAATTTTATAAAAGCAATATATATGCACAAGACGCGTTTTTAACCACCAATTGATTTGTCAGCATAGTTTTCATAAGCATCTCAGTAAAAACAGACGCGCGCTGTACAGTTACAGTTATACGTGTATACACAGGAACGCGCAAAAAAAGGAACGGTTGTTTGTTTTCCCTTTCGCTCTTGCGCGCTCACTCACTATTGCTGCTCTCTTCCAAGAACGAACGATAATGAGTTGAACATTGCTTAAGCTTATTTGGCTTTAAATTTAGTTTTATATTTGCTTTATTTTTTTTGCTTTCCCCGATTAGTTCGGAGTCTTCCACAGGCGTTGCACGACTGTAGCTGCCTGACTTGTTGTCTTTGTTAAAGACGGCAATCAAACTTAACTTAACGTGACTTAACAATTAAATATATTCGACAAATTATGATTCGATTATATGTATTTATCGATCATTCTGAAAGACAATAAATTGTTGGTTATATGAACGGCATTGCAGCTCGGTAGATAAGTCAGCCTTGCTCCAAAACGTGAGAATTTCAAGAATAAGCAGTTAGTTTGCTTGATGCGATCAGTGCCACGCCCACAGTAACGCCAACGCAATGCCTAAAGACCGCTTGAACCGCTAATTACAAAACAAACAATAGCATATTGTCATTGGCATCAGCATCACGGACAGGGCGCAAGGTAGACGAAAGTGAAACGCTTATCAGTGAGGCACAGGCAGTGCTGCAACAACCAACAACACCGCGGCAAGCAACACAAAAGCGACAGAGGGAGCAGCAGCATTAATGAAGCCATCGCAAACTCGTATCACGTAATTACGCGTCTCTCGCTCTCTCTTTCTCTCTCTCTCTCTCTCTCTCTCTCTCTCTCTCTCTCTCTCTCTCTCTCTCTTCAAAACTGATGATTTTCATTAACGGCAAGTTAATAACTTAGACCTGAGCCCTCATCAGCCGCTTGGCGAGTTCATTATCGATAGCAATCGAAGAGCAAACACAAGACATATGCATATGTTTGTATGTATGTGACGCCTTCTTCTTTATTATGATTTGTAGTGTGCTCAGGCTGGACGCAATTTAATGGCTACAAAAACAACAAACAAAAATCAACAACGGCAGCATCAGCAGCAACATGCAACAAAATGTGTCGCCAAATGGGCAATAAAATAATTGCGAGTCCATGCAGAAGCAGTGGCAACAAATGTTGCGAATGAAACAACAAACACCTGCAAGCGAAAATGTTACCAAGCGCGAACAACTGCGCAAAGCAAACTCTTATTCACATTGATAGAGACGGAGAGAGCGAGAGAGTGGTATCAGAGAGAGAGAGAGCATCGTGGTGAGTTGACAGCATGCCACAGACATAAACGGAATCCGTAGCAACAATGTGGATTCTGAGATGCTGTGCGCTCTTGGCAACATATGTTGCTAACAACAAATGCAGACGCGATCAAACGGTGCAACACAAGCACGCACACACGCGCACACACATACACATAGCTGCTGACTTCGTGGCTGGAGCGCTCGCTTCGTGAACGGCGATTACACAGTCGACTGTGAACTGGCAGCCCGACTTGACGTAACGAAGACTGACGACGACAACGACGAGTGCTGTTCAGCGTACGCGATTCGCGCGCGATTTAAAACGCCTAACCCACACTAAAGGAGAGAGATAATCGCAAAAAACGCTTGCGCGTTCTTCTCAGAGCGCGGCTGGCTAAGAGTTAATCTTACTAACAAATTCGTGATTTAATTACAATTATTTAATTTTTTTGTGGTGATTTGTGAGTGTAAAACTTTAAACTTTAAACCATGCAACGCCCTGCAATGTTGTTTATCTTGACCTTGGCCGCGATTTCGGTGTCGGCAATACCCAACGATGCTTACCTCAAAATTTTTGCCACTTCGCCAGCAGAGGATCCCTGCTACGACTATGACAAGGCGCGTCTCTGCATGCCAGACTTCGTGAACGCCGCCTACGAAGCCCCCATTGTGGCAAGCAGCACCTGCGGGAAGCATCAGCCACAACGCTACTGTGAGTACCAGGATCAGCCACGAGCCACAACTGCTGCCACTGGTGCCACATCCATTCCGAATGAGCTACAGTGCCACAGCTGCGAGGCCAACAGCTTTCCGCCACGCGCTCTCACTGATCTGAATAATTCCAACAATGTCACTTGCTGGAGATCGGCGCCCATTATACCTGGTTCCAGCCCCACTGGCACCGGCAGCAGCATGGTAGGAGGAGGCGGTGCTAGCGGTAGCGGTGACAATGTGACCCTGACTTTATCCCTAGGCAAAAAATATGAGCTGACCTATGTGAGCCTACAGTTTTGTCCACGGGCACCGCGCCCCGACTCCCTAGTCATCTATAAGAGCTCCGACTTTGGCCAGAGCTGGCAGCCATTCCAGTACTACAGCTCCCAGTGTCGTCGCCTCTTTGGACGGCCCAACCGCGCCACTGTCACCAAGCACAATGAGCATGAGCCACGCTGTAGTGACGCCCATCGGCATGGTCATGATGGCAGTGGAGGTCTCGCCTCACGCATCGCCTTCAGCATACTGGATGGCCGACCCTCAGGCCGTGATCTGGACTCCTCGCCTATACTCCAGGACTGGGTAACGGCCACTGATATTCGCATTGTCTTCCATCGCCTCCAGCAGCCCGATCCCCAAGCGTTATTATCCATTGATGCGCCCGCAGATCTGCGCACCGGCAAATACAGCGTTCAACTGGGAAGCAATACCATCGAGTCCCATTCCCACTCTCACTCGCAGTCCCATTCAATGGCCACTGCAGGACTGCACTATGCTGTCTCAGATTTTACCGTGGGCGGGCGCTGCAAGTGCAACGGCCACGCATCCAAGTGCTCGCAGGACTCTAACGGGCAGATGAGCTGCGACTGTCGCCACAACACGGCAGGACGTGACTGCGAACGCTGCAAACCCTTTTTCTTTGACCGACCCTGGAGACGAGCAACGGCACGTGACGCCAACGAGTGCAAGAGTAAGTACACCAATACACTGAAAGAAAAGATTTCCAATTACTTCAATTTACGGTGATAAGTATTTAGACTGTGATTTTCCAAGATGATGCTTCTGATGCTTTTTATCAACCTTTTTTATCCTGCGCTTCGTATTGCAATTCAAGAAATTAACGAAGTGCAGAATAAAAAAGGTTGATTAAAAGCATCAGAGTTTTCTTGGAAAATCACAGTCTAAATACTTATCACCCGTAAATTATTATTATATATATATATATATATATATATGTATATATATATATAGTATATTTAATATATTCATTCGGAAATATTTATTTTGAAAGCATAAGAGTCTGCTTCTCAATCATCTTAATACATATTGATTTATATATAAAATCGTTCGGATAAAAGTTTTTATCAATTATCAGTTTTGTTTAAGGTCCATTATTGTTTATGTTCTTCCTTAAGTAATAGATGATTTATTTGGGGAATCCAATGAAATTAAACATTAATTTTAATTAAACATATTTTGTTGATATTTTATTTTGATTAATTATTTAGCTAGTGTTATTTACCAAATTTAAATGGTATACCTATGTGTATTATTGAGTAATTATTTTTTATTGCTCTGCTTTAGCTTCAGCTTAGATTCCAATCCGTAATTTCTCTGCCGACCTTTCCTTTCCTTTCCAATTGTTTCATTGCTTCGATTGGTTCCATTTGTAAAGCACACAAAGTCCCGGCACGGTCGAGTTTCTTACTTTGTACGGTGTAGATTGATTGTGGAGCGATGGGTGGGAGCAGGGTATGAAGAAGGGGGGAGGGAGTGTACGGTTTAAGCGACTCAATTTCAATCCTGACGACGTCGCCAGTCGCGTGTGTTTAGTTTTCGTCTTAAATTTTGTGATGTCATTTCAAATGTTTGGGGTCGCATCAGGACGGCAGAGCAGAACTCAGAACGTGTGGTGAGTAGGAAGGGGGAGGGGTGCGTGGAGTGCTGCTCTCTTCTAAGCGCTTCATAAACGAAAATTCCAAGCCCCTGGGAAGGGTAAGACAGGAGATGGGGAATGTTTATGCTGCGGATTTGGCTTAGCCATAATTGAACAACTCCGGACACGTGTAGGCCACGCAGCCCGTAAACGAGCGAGCGCTTTCAATCAATTTGCAACTGATGCGACAACCCTCGCGCAGATTTCAACAGTCTCTTGTTGCGAGCAATCGAGACTTTGCCTACATATACCTTTGCCAGGTCTGGCCAGGCAACAACAGGCAAACAAACAACAAACATGCAATCAATCCCAATAGCCAAAGAAAGTTGAAAGGAGGTCGAGTTCGTGTTCGTGTTAGAGACGGAGTTGCAGTGCAAGCAAGATGGCAACAGCAGTGGCCAAAGCAAACCCTCGCAATTAACCCTCTAAACTCTCGCTCAGCTCGAACAATAAACGCGAATTTAAGCGAAATTAATTTGATAAGCATTTTCAAAAAGAGTCGAGTATCGTGCCCTGGAGTGAGACCCTGTAAATGAGGGTAGCGATTCCATATGCTTTTCATATTGATTTCATTTCTCGATATTTCATGATTGATTCCCAAGATCTATGCTTGGGAAGGCCATAGTCCGCAAGCTTAATTATTCTTAACTTTCGTTTGTTTTAATTATTTCTTTATTTGTGTCTCTTTGTGTGTCTTTCGATGGCGCTGGCTTTGAGAACGATATGTCATGGTTTTTGTGGCACTTACTGCAAGTGGCATGTAGGGTGCGTGTCTCGCGTGGTTGCCACATGTCAAACATACCACAGCAGCAGCAACAGCAGCAGCAGTAACAGCAACAATGAGATAAACATTGCAGTTTTCGCAAAGGCTTTGGGCGTTCACAAACGGGTGCGACCAGGAGGCGGGCAGACGGACGTTCGTTTAGTGCATAAATCACGGATTCCGGGGTCCGCAGCCCAGGCAACCAGGACATGGGTATAGACAGGCAGGCAGACTGGCTGGGCCAAGCCAGGTCGAGGCAGGACAGGGCAGGCCAGGTCAGGCAGACAGACGGAAGCGCGACTGTTATCAGAGGCAAGCCACATGTGGCAACATGCGCTGTGCTTTATTAGGGTTGCAAATGCAGTGCAGGACACAAGGACGACCCTTGTACAGCTCTCCCTTGCTGTACATACATATGTTGTATGATTATGGGCAAACGAAATTAACGCTGCCAACTTTTGATTTTGACGTTCCCTGTGACCTCAACAACAGCAACAACTGCCGGCAATTACAACCAAAAACAACAACAACCGGGTTTTCCTCGTCAAACAAATAGCAAATAAAAAACCAGAGAAAATTGGAAATTTGTTGCGTTGCCAGATTTGCCGACATATGAAAAGCATGTGAAGAAGGGGCTGCATTTTTACACATATTGAGAGTAGTGTGTGTGTGTGTGTATGTGTGCGAGTGTGTATATTAGCTATTAGCAACAACTTATAACAACTAACTGCTCATTGCGATAATATTTGCATGTTCCAAGATTTTCAATGTCTTAGCAGTAGGAGTAACCCGACAGAGGATCAACAGCTGGGGTGATCATGGGTGAGGAATTTTGATTGGTTTTCGATTTGTCAGGCAACAAAATTAGTTTAGGGGAATCCCTTTCCTACAATTTCCCGCTGTGAGCAATTGCATCAGCTCGGCAACTTTGTTGTGGCACCTCACCTTGGCCTTTGCTGGGTGCTCACAAATCAACTAAAACCAAAGGATGGCCCCTTGGCATGTCGCATCATCAGAGCTAATCAAACGCCCATTAACAGCACTTCATCATAATTAAAATGCAAGCCAAGCCAGACGATGGCCCACAATTATCCGGCTCCCTCTCTCTCTCACTCAATGTCTGCATTTCCATCTCCGCCAACGCCACAACCACAGTCATTTCAACACAGCCCCGTTCTCCACGTCGTCGCCGTCCACGTTGTCTTCTTTCCAGTTGCAGGTCCACACACATTTGTTGGCTATCAAACAGTGCCCACATTTCATGCCACAAAACAGGCGCTAACAGATTTGCAAAAAACAGGGAGAAAATAGAAATGCAACGGAAAAGCAGCTCGCAAAGATTTGGAAATAGTTTCTGCTGCATTTTAATAAAAGAAAATTCGAGCCATCTAAATTTAAAATAACCGCAGATGAGATGAGTTGTATTAAGTTGAGTTGGGTTGGGTTGGGTGAACAGTCGGGCGATAAATAAATTTAAATCTTAAGCCGTTGGCAAATCAAGATATTACTCATACGCCGTGTGGCGCAGGCTATAAATAGTTGTTCGCCTCTTCTGGATGCGTCTCTGATGGACGTGCTAATAGTGAACGCGTCATGATAAATGTGCTGACGGCTTTTAGCCAAATGCCGTGCAAATTAGCCAAGCAATTTATCCAATCAAATGAGTCAAAACGACCACCGGGCCCATCTCCTATATACACATATGCCTATATATACTTATATATACCTACATATACATATATATATTTATGTGTAACAGTTTATGTGAACTATGCGTCAGCTATCATAAGACATATTCAAGGCTATAGAACCGATTCTTGCTCTACTATAAATTTAACAACTGTTGAACAGATGAAAACATATAAATTTATATACATTAAAGCACCGATTTGATTTATGCTTTGAAATACTCCTTAAGATTTATAAACAAATTGTATAGCTGAATTATGTTTGTAAATTGTGGGCCTAACATATTATTTACCATCAAATTATTTATAATCTGATTAAAAAATTCGTTCTTTTGATTTATAAATTCATAAATTAAATAAATTTGTCGCTTGTCCCGAGTGCAGATAAATAATAGTGAAGTTAGCGTTCTATTTTAATCAAATGATCACTGTAGATCGCACTGCAGTCAATAGTTCAAGTTCAGCTAAATTTAGGAACGATATTTGCAGTGGAGATGAATCTAAATTGATGTGAGTGAAGATATGTGCAATTAGTAAATATATTTTCTAATAGAAAACTCAACAACAAAGAAAGAAGTGAGGAACTAACGACATTTGTAGACAGTCTAATCAAGAAATTGAGATTAGTACATATTTTAATTTATCCTGACTTACAATACATGTCATGTTATTGGTAAATCAGGATGACTCGCTTACAATCACTTTCAAGCTCTGTTGTATGCTGCAAGATCCATAAAAATACTTTCAACTACGTGTTTCACGCGATACCAGCTTGGAAAAATCAACTATTCTGTGATGAGTTTTTGATTCGCTTTGAACATTTGCTCGAAATTGCATTGTCATATCCTCAAGATATTTGCGTGGAATAGTTATCAACAATTTTTTTTTGTTTTTTTTTTTTCTTTGTGATTGTTGTATGTATTGAGGGGAGGGAGGGAGGAGGCATGTCATATTGGCCATTGTTTGGACACGTTTGCCAAATTGTGTGTCTGCAGCTCAGGCGCTGATTTCGCTGCTTTGTGTGTCCTCCATGTCCTGTGGCTATAATTTCGAGCAGAGCTCTGATACGTTACCGTCGCATCTAGTCTGGTTCATTGTCAGATTTCATCAGTTACATTTCGGGGCTTTTCACTTGTCCGCTGTGGGCAACAACAACAATGGTAACAACGTCAATGGGAAAAGCAACAGCAAAGAAACCGAAACGTGCAAAAATCCTTTCGTCTTTTTCTATCTTGCCTCGTTGTCATTTTAATTGTTGTTTACTGGGCTTGTCAAATGCGCACTTCAGTGCAAAAAACAGGAGCCTCGAGGCGCATCAAGCAGATGGGATTGGCAACAGCAGCAGTGGCATCAGTCCTGCTTCTCAGGGACCAAGGGCGCCAAGGAAGCTGAGTGAGCTGTCTGGGGGCTGGGAGCTGGGCAGTTTGGAGACCTGTGTTGCCATTCGTCATGGCGGCCGCTGTCTGTGACGAGGCTGTCATTGCCATACGCTCTGATTTACTGGCTACACACACACACACACACACACACACACATACACGCGCACACCCACACACACAAACAAAGCCTTCATATTTACTGTCCTTGCTATATGCTTTATGGCTCATACCTTTGCCACGTTAACATTTGTTTAATGTTTATGCATTTTTGCCCAGTGGCCCTTTGGTTGTCCTTGTTTTTTGGTGCCAAATTCACTTAGCAATATTTTTAATAAGCAAGAAACACGGCAAACAATATCCTGAAACGTGGACAAACAGTCAAAGAGGGGCAAAGTCTGAATCACTTGACTGTCGCTTTATTTTGTTGCAATTTATGTTTTATTTATTTTTGAGGCAAAGTGCTCAAAGCGCTCCAAGCCAAGCCGCCAGCAGCCTCTCCAAATCCAAATCCAAGACCGACCCAACCCGATCCGACCCGACCCTTTATTTGCTGTTGACTGCAACCCCATCCGTCTCCCTTATGCTGATGCTGCGGATTTGGCTTTGGCTGGGCTTTCAAGTGATTATGATTATTTTTTATGCACATAACGTTACATATGCGGGCCAACCCCAATGCTAAAACCGAGTCAGAGCCAGAGCCAAAGCCAAAGCCAAAGTCAAAGCGAAAGCGTCAGGCTCATCAAGCCACGTCAAAAGCAAAAGGCAACCTGGCCGTCAACCAGTGGAATTAGCCCCCAGCGGAAAGGAGTAAGAAGGAAGGTAGTCAAAGCTCAACACACACACACACACACACACACACACACACACACACACACACACACACACACACACACACACACACACACACATACACATACACACACACACATATATATATATGTATATATATATATATATATATATATATATATATATATATATAAATACACAACGAATAGTCAGCAAGTGCAGAATTTTAACCAACACGAATCTCAAATGCCCTTCATAGTACATTCGATCAACAAACATGTCTTTCTGGTGGCTCTGGCTATCAGTCAATATGATAGACACTTGTTTACACTTGCCACAAAACTGAGCCTATAAGAAAGTCGAAATAGCCAGGGTAAGAGCATTCCAAAGGTAACCAAGCGAAGGCGTCTATGATACAGGGTGAGATACTTAGTCTCCGCCTATGCTTGTGAAGGTTTGTATATGCATGTGTGACTGTGTGTATGTATGTCTGTGTGTGTGTGTGTGTGTGTGTGTGTGTGGTGTATGTGTGTACGTGGGTGTGTGTGCGTGTATGTGTGGGTGTATGTGTGGGTGTGGGTGTGCTGAAGTGTAGCCAGAGGGCAGTCGTAAGGACATCAGGACGAATGACGTGCGTTGATTTTTACTGTTATTACTTGGACCCCGGCATATGTCTATGAATGTTTGTTGTCCATGTCTGTCTGACCCGCTCTCCAGTCTCTCTACTTGTCTGGCCATTTGCGTTTGTGTAAGCAGTTAATTGGATCAGGGGTTTGGGGCACTCCCTCGCCGCCCCTCCCCTCCTTCGGCGAGGCATCCTTGGCCAGAAACGGCATAAACGATTGTTGCATACCTCATGGCGCCTGGCAGGCAACTAAATGTTTCATAAGAAGCTGTCAGTGTGGCTGCATAGCGACGGGCAGCAGCCCAAATGTCAACATGTGCCCCAGGAACAACTTTAAGATGTCTAAACAAACGTTATGTTGTAGGTGGATGCTGATGCTCATGGAGATGGAGATGGCTTCACGGAGTTGATGTCTTAAGTCGCGTCTGTGTCTTGGTCTTGGTCAGGTCTGGTATGGTTAGGTTGCTTGGGGTCTGGGCTGCTCTGGTCTGGTCTCGACATTTTCATGGAATCTATTAAATTATTTTTTTGTTGCTAATAAATTTGTATATAAATAGCAACAACATCTGTTACTTCCCCATTCCCACTCTGTGTGTCTCCTTTGTGGTTGCACAGCTGCTGTTTTTGCTGTTGCACTTGCGCCGTGGAAAACTATTGTTCTGAATTCGAAATTCCAAGTTCTTTTTCCCCTTCCCCCCTCTCCCTCTCTCTCTCTCTCTCTCTCTCTCTCTCTCTCTCTCTCCCTCTCTCTCTTTCTCTCAATTTGCAATATGCGAAATGTTAAGTCGAAACTGTGCAATGCACGCGAATGGCATTGGCAAGACAGGGACAACATTCGCTTTTGGTCTGATGCCAAGTCTTAAGTTGCTCATGAGCAACAACAAAAACAACAACAGCAACAACAACAACATCAACATTAATGTTTAAAAAATAACAATAGACAACTAAACCACAACAGCTACTTGGCCATAGCTACCGTCTGCTGAAGATGGTATATCATGACTCGACGCTGTGGCTGTTGCTTTGCGGATCTGTATAAAGAGATATTGGCGCGGGTTGTCACCACATTTTATCAAGCCATTGAGCAAAACTAGGCATACCTTGAATTAAAGTTGGGAACCAACTGAAATAGATACGGAGTAAATTCGCAATCCCATTTCAGTTTTATCAAAGTTTTCAAAACCCAAACAGAAAATTGAAGAACATACCGACTTGGCCTAAAAGCAGATTCAACTAATGATATATGGAAATGAGTCATAAGAAATTTGCAGAAATATTGCAATTTGGTCAGATCTTAAGCTTGATTAAACCCAGGTTCAACTGATTAGATTATCACCTCTAGCCAACAGTCTGCACTGTGTATTGCTCTTATGCTGCAATCTTCCGGAACGGACAAACTATTGAAACGACCCTCGCACTGCGCTTGGCTAATGATATGTATGGCATATAAAATCGAAAAAAACTCGCAACAACAGCGCCGACATAAATCAAAATTTGTGCAGCGGCAACTTTTTTTTACCTTTGCTGGGAAGTTGCCGCCCCAACGAGCGAATCATGCGAAGCTGCCACTTGGAAATGGAGATGCAGTTGTAGTCGTTGTTGGAGCTGCAGTCGGAGATCTAGCTGTTGCTGTGTCTGTAGCTGTAGCTGATGCCGAAGGAGCCGCCCGTCAAGTGCCGCTAAACGTAATGTAAATAAGCATTTAACAGCAGCAACATCAACAACAGCAGCAGCAACAGCAGCAGCAGCAGCAGCAGCAGCGACAGCAACACAAATAGCAACAATAACAACAGAAACAACAACAATACCAATAAATGGCATTACAAACAACGGGCAAATAAATCGCATTGAAGCGCAAATGCGCCAAAGATGCAGCTCAGATGAAAAGCGTCGACGTCGTTGTTGTTGCTGTGGTTGCTGCTGTTGTTGCCGTTGCCTTTGCTGTCGCGCTTAACATTTACAACATGCAACAGATTTATGCATGCAACTACAACGACAACAACAACAGCAACAGCAACAACAGGCACAACATCAACACATGGTGTTGACTTATGCTGGCAGCTTTCAAGGCGTCGACTGCCCAGCAGCTACCAACTTGCAACTTCAATCGCACACTTGAACATGCAGCTTGCCACCCTTCTTGCCTTCCTCCTCGCACCCCTTTCATTGTTGCCGCTGACGATGTTGCTGCTGCAGCCATGGCTCTTCTTGCTGATGTTGCAAGGTGCAGCCAGCCCACAAACCAAATGATGAAAACGTTATCTTTGCTCAGTGCCAAATACTGTGCTCAAGTTCTTCGTTTGCTGGCAACAGTTTTTCCATAAGATAAATTGAGCTTGTTGCATCATTAATACTCCCTCACCTGCAGCACTCCATCCACATTCAGCCAGTTGATGAGTTTCTCAAAACATTCGAGTAGATCGCACATTAATTTGTAAATCATTGGATTGACTAAAATATAGCTGATAGCCATGAGATCAACAAACTTAAAGATACAATGGATTCAAATGGACTTTGAAGCCTTAACTAGTCGTTGCATTGACTGCTTCATCAATACGCAACTAGAGAGATCACTAGACTTGCATTTTATTAGCAGATATTTAATTTTTATTACTATTAAATTGTTCATGACTTGGAGTTTGTATAATGAAAAGAAATGTGTAAAACGCGGACAAATGTCAGCAAAGATTATAGTCTGTATAGAGTTATAGAGTGGGGGTATTCATTAAATATAGAAAAACTGAAATCTGACGAGTTGAGAACTTTTCAACTTCAGATGATTTTCCCTTTCTCTATCGCATGATTATCGCCGAATAGGAGAACATATCCAATTAGGTAGGCACGAAGTCATGAATGTCTATGGTTACCTTGGGGCCTCTGGAGGTCTGCGGCTTCTTGGGCACCTCCTACCTCTGTCCTGCTCGCCTATCAGCAAACAAATTTATCCCACAGTAAAGAGACAAAAGCAACCAGCAGGAGAAGAAGTGTAAATGAGGCAAACAGCTAACAAGTTGCGCAAATGGCCCACAAGATGGAGCGCCATATGCAAAGAAGCTGCAGTCGACTGCGACGTCAAAGTCAACGTTGGCGTAGGTGTGAAGTGTGCAGTGTGTAGTGGGAAGTGTAAAGTGTAAAGTGTGAGGTGCAATCAAAGTGCAGTGGCCCAAGCAGGTGCCAAAGCTGTTTAATCACAAGACTTTAATACACACTTTATGTCTGTATGGAATGGTAAATCGCTTGGGAATTGGGGTTAGCCATGAAAAACAAGAAAAAATAAATAAAATATAGGCGGGGCAAAGGGACATGGATATAGCGTGGCGGGGGAGCTCCAATTGGGGACTGTGTGGCAAATGCACACTCAAAGCACTGTCAAATAAAAAGCTCATTAGCTAACATTGGTGCCAAGTTGACCAAATTGCAACATGTTTTGGGGACAAATAACGCCACTCCCCCCACCCCGCACCATCTCCCCCACACAAATGAGGACTATAACATTTGAGGCAACGGACCCCCAGAGGCTGCATAAGCAACAGCAACAGCAACAGAAAAACAACAAAACAACAAAAGCAACAGAAATAACAAACAGCCAAATGGACAAAAAAAAGAAAAAAAGGGAATTAAAATAAATAAAACTCGAATCGAATAAAGTTGGGCCAAAAGACTTTGAAAATCAAGCAAAACGTCAAAAGCAATTAAAATTGAAACTGAAATAGTCGAACGAGTGAAAAACGTTCATCACGATAATTACAATGGCCAGTCGACAATGATAATTATAGTACTGACCATGATGATGATGATACTCACATGTTATGTTACATCGAACGAGCTGCGGTTGCGGCAACTGTTGCGCCTCGCCTTTTCTGGGCCAAGTAATTAACTCAAAGTTGCGAAAGCTTTGCCCAAAAGTCGAAAAAAACGAGCCTGACAATTGACTAAAAGTATTCGATGAACCAACTTGGCAGGAACTCTCAAGACGGATTACACTAGTTGGTATAGTTAGTATACGGTCAAATCCAAGTTTTTCACACGGATAGCTCATCTATTGAGAGCTTTGCTTAGTATTCGAGTATTCAAGGTGCCAGTAACTAGCAGAGTGTAATACTTTGATTGATATAAGGGCGGGCAACCTTCACAGCATTCCTTAAATCTAATTAAGTTTGATACTTTTACTGTTTTACTGTTTTCTACTCATTTGCCATTGTGTGGCATCAATGCTCTCTTTGGGTATTCTTACTTTAATTAAACTGTACACAAACATTTGAAAAAGTATTTGGAAACCGAAATTGTTGGAGAGACGAGCCACCCCTATGTGTGTTTTGAAATATGGTTGTCTCCACGGTGATGGTATTGCCTTAACGCACCTGTGCGAACGGCAAAGCCAAAAAGGGTTTCTAGCCAACTGCCGGACAGCGATTGAGCCTCAGCTAGTTGAAACTGACAAGCTGAGCGTTTCTTCGCTTTGGCCAAGATTTCGAATTCAACATTGGCTTTTGCTTATCTCGAGTTGGTGGTGGGGATGGACTCTGACAGGTGCTAAAAGACAACGAGATTAAGTCATCGAAGCGAATGAAAAGGGAAAATATAAAAAGAAAAGGAGAGCAACAGCAACGACAAAAGCGACTACAATAACAACCAGAGCAACAACAACAATAATCGCAATGTGGCTTTTAGATTGAAAGCAACTCAAAGCATTCAAAATATTTTCATTTGATAAATTTTTGTATTTTACTCGGGTACTCGCATATGTACGTTGTACATATTTACTTATTTATCTGTTTCGTTTTTACTTTGAAATGTCGTTAACATTTGGGTGGTTGTTCCCTGGGTGCTTAGTTCTTGTCTATATCTTGTTTATGTTGCTGTTTATTTGCCTCGAGCGCCGTATCAAAACCCAAACCCAATTCCAACCCAACGCAAGCACAAGCACAAGCTCAGCCCAGCCCAGCCCAGCCCAGCCCATCTCCAGCTTCATCCGCATTCCTTCTATCGTGCGTTAGGCTCACTTTAATTTGGTATTCTTTTTTTTTTTGTCAGTCTGTTCTTTATTATTGAATGGGGCACATACAAATCTTGAGCACGTAATTATCCTTTTTCTTTTTTTCTTTTTTTTTTTTTGTGGTAACGATTCTTTTCACGCTCATCCGCTGCACCGCTGCCTCCACTCAACTGTGGTTAGCTTTTCCACTTTCCTCTGGCCATGCACTCATTTATTTATTTGGCTCTCTTCTTTTTGGCGGCTGTTGCTTTGGGCCTTGTTGTACTTGTTATTTCTTTGGCTATTCATTTTATGACATCTTGTTATTTTTATTGTTATTGAGTTGCCTTTTGTCATTCTCGTGGTCGCCATTCCCATTCCCATTTCCATTCCCATCACTGTCCCCATCCTGCTCGTTGTCGTTGTCGATGTCGTTGTTACTGTTTTTCTTCGTTGACATTTTTTGTTACATAAATGTTGCCATCGTTGTGAGCCTCTCCTAGCTGAGTGTCCCCATTGTTCGTGTTATTAATTTTGGTCCGCAAACGAGCTTATTAGCGGCATGTTATGTATAGATACCTCTGCTCCCTCCAATCCGCCCACCCATCCTCCATCCCACATCCCACATCCCCCATCCCCCAACCACCATACTCCATACTCCATACTCCATACTCCATACTCCATACGCCATACTCCATACTCCATACTCCATACTCCATACTCCATTCTCCATCTCGTGCCTAAGAACATTGACAACTTCATAAAGACATTTGCCCAGATTAAATATCATAAGACCCTTGTCCAACAAGAAAAATCAAGAAATGAAAAAATCAGCTGCTTTTCGTTCTTTAATCTTGCTGCTACAAGATCTAACAGCTCAGATTAGAAATCAAAGCCTTTTGCCGGAACAATTTTCGCAGTAACAACAACAGCAGCTAAAACAGCAACAACAACAGCGCTAACACCTATAATCAAATGCAAATTATCAAAAACTATCACAACAACAACAACAACAGCAACATCAACACAAACACTCTTTTTATGTGCGGGGCGTGTCTCGAACAGAAGATAAAAATAAATTTTAAAAAATACAAAAGAAAAAGTTTCGGTTTCTTCGTTTTTTCTTCGATTTTTAAATTTTTTGACCCACAAGAAACAACAACGACAACAACCACAATATCAACAATAGGAGTAACAAATATTTATGTAGATTTGCCGTGGGCTTGGTGTATTTTTCAGTCTTTGATTGAGACATTTCAAAGTGCAACTTCTTAGCCATGGTTAATTAAAGTCGAGAGGGGAAACACACACATTGCTGTATTCTGAAAGCAACCGGTGACTAGCAAATACCCTACAAATACTTTACTCGACAAGTAAACTCTGCGTTCAATGAATTAACTTCTCTTCAAATGGAGAATTATGTGTAATAAATTTATTTCAACTCCAATCATTCAATTATTTGTGTATTGCTTATAAAATTTGCATAATATTTACATTAAAAATATATATAGTAAGAAAATATTGATTAATCTTGATTTCTTGTAGTTCTTGTTGTAGTAAAGTGTGTTGTGTTGCACAGTGTCTGTTGGAGGCAACACAGCCCTCTTTGTTTGAGGAACCTTGGCTAAGCAACGCCTATCGATTTCAATCGGCCGATATCTGAAGACCAAACACGCTAAAGCGTAATCAAAAAGCGTTTTTAATAATGCGCTAAGTGATTGTTAAGCGCGACTCGAGGGACGAGAGCCGAGAGTTGATGGCTTATAGCCAAGAGTTGATGGCTTACACAGAGCTGAGGCCCTTGCAGAGCTTTCCCAATCGCGCGCTGAACGCCGGTTGAGTTAAGACATTAATGAATTGTTGTTGTTGTTGTTGATGTTCTTGTTGTTGTTGTTGTTGTTGTTGTTGTTGTTTCTGCTGTTGTTGCTTTTGCTGTTGATGGCGGTGCTGCATCATCTTCTCAGAGTGTTGAAGCCCCCACGCGACCTTCACCCGCATCACAAAGTAGACAGAGAGAGAGAGAGAGAGAGAGAGAGAGAGAGAGGGAGAGAGAGAGAGAGAGAGAGAGATAGAGAGAAAGAGATAGCGACGTACAGTGGATTTTTCACTGGACGCCTATTAAAATTCAATTACATTTAATTAATCGAGCAGTCTCGACACCTCCAATCTGATGACATTGCATATTTGAAGGCGGCAATGGTTGCTTGCAGGAAGTGTACCACTGAACCACTGAGCACCTGAGCCACTAATCCACTGAATCAATGGACTGCTTGACATTGGCTTCATTAGCGCAAAACGGAGAGAGACAAGAGCTCAAATAAATAGTTAAAACAAATTGAAATTGCTATTGTAAACAAATATGATTGGAGCTTCTCTTGGCCAAGGTATTTGAGTCTCAAGTGATTGGAGACAAACATCTCAATGGGACAGCTCATTAGATGCACTTGAAGGGCCAGCGAAAGGTGTGAAACATATGTCAAAGAGGCGGCCAGGTAAAGTTTAAGGTGCCATTGACCATCCAGCTGGGAAATGGTCGAGGAAACAACAGTTAAAGTCAGAAAGAAACGCCAGGGAAAATCGGGGAAATTGGGAAAATTGGAAAAATTAAATAATAAAAGCTGTGCCAGAGGGTTAACTTAAATGCTTACCAATGTATCTAAAGTGCTCAACACCTTTATCTTAGCTGCCCATCTGGTTTCCTCAGCTATTTTCACTGAACAAATGTTTGCTTATAACGCCCAACTACTTAGGCCTCAGCAGTTACAAAAAGCAGTTACAAAAAGGCGACTCCCCAAACAATGCGATGCACGAGTATGTATCAAAAAATCTGAGAACCCCACAACAACAATATAAATGATGACAAAGAAAGCGGCGAAAGTCGAGAATCTCAAGTGGCGAGTTGCAAGTTGCGAGTCGCGAGAGATTCCATTATAAAAGTCACCTGGCATGTTACAATATTTGTATTAGCCAAACAATGGGAAGCTTCTGGATGAGAGAAAAAGAAAAATTACTTCATAAAAAGTTGAAAATGAAGAAGAAGTGTCCGAGGTTTAGTCGGGCAGCTGTTGTTCCGATAAGAAACTCATAATTGGTGTCATTAAAAAAGCCATTTCGGAAGTTGTTAATCTTGGCTCGCAGTTTGGGGTTGACAATTATGCCCAACTAGCGAAGTAAATCGTAGAGGTAGCCAGAGCCGTCTCCTTCTGCTCCTTCCACCAACCATGCAGCCATCCAGCCAAAAAGACACATAAATATGTAATTTATTAAAAGCGACGCCAAAACTCACACAATAAAGTAAATATAAATACGAAGGAGAAAAAAAAACGAGAAAATAAATAAATGTTTACAACAATGAGTTGGCTTTTGTTTATTGTTATCATTATTTAGCCAAGTGATAGGAGCAGCAGTTACTAGGAGACTCCACAGACGACTCCTCCACGCGGATCTCAGTCCAATTGTTTCATATTTTGTAGCTGCCGCTTATCGCTCGCCTTTAGTCCCCCCCCCCTCACTCTCTCTCTCTCTCTCTCTCTCTCTCTCTCTCTCTCTCGGTCTGTCTCTTTCTGTTCTTTTTAATTATAAAAGTGCGATAAATGTGACAACCTAAAAGGAAAAAATAAAAATTAAACGGAACAACAAACACACAACAAGTGAAAGATAGCCCAAAAGGCGAAATTGGCAAAGTCGTTAAGGCCTCTACCGAGTTTTTTATGCATGCCCCCCAAGAGGGTTTCTCGCTTTTGTCAAGAGTTGGCCACGAAGCATTTAATAAACACCAAGTCCAAGTCCACCACCAATCTCTATGTCCCCGTTCAGGACTGCTGTGTGTGTATGTGTGTGTCCTGTGGGCTATTCTAGGCTTACAATATGAAATTGCAAATGCGCACACATACATACACACACACACACACACAGACACACACACACAGACACACACACACACAGACACACACACACACACACACAGACACACATACACAGACAGATACACTCACATAAAGTAAACGGCAAATAATACAAAGATACAAGTAACCGCAAAAACCAAAAGATACACTCCACTCGGATTCGTATTCGCATATTTTGTGGTATTTGCTTTTTTTGTTTTTTGTATTCTGTATTCTGTATTCCGTATTCTGTTTTCTGTTCTGTTGTCTTCTAGTCTTGTCATTTGCCCATAAATATTATCTCTACAGGCGACTTTTGCTCCTTTGTGGCTCTGTTTGGGCCTAGCTCTAGGCCTGGTAATGTTAGTCTTTCCTGGTCAAGTGTTAATTTCCCCGAAAAGTCAACTCTCAGTGCTGGACAATTAACTTTTGGCTCTGCATTTTCTTTTAGTTACCTTATTTCAACTGCTATTTCTATTCCTATTCCGATTCCTATTGCTATTGCTAGTGCTGTACCAGTTTCTGTTGCTCGGTTGCTTTGCCTATTGCAATGTTGTCGTGAAATCTTGTCAAGGCCTAGACTAAAGGAGATAGCCAAAAACGAAGCAAACTAAATGCAAGAATATTTGTCGCTACCATTGTCTTAATATGCAAATTGCATTGTCTCAAGTCGAGTCTTGAGTCTTGAGTCTGTGGGTTGAGGTTTAATGTTCAATTGCCCATCAACCGGCAAGTAGCATAGCAGATCGCCAATCGATATGCGGTTGTTTTTTTTTGACCTCGCTCATTTTGGGCCAACTTCAGCTGCAAAAATATTAATACAAGAAAACAAAATCGCTGCAGCTGAATCATGACAAAATTGCAATACGCGAGCTCGCCACAATCGCGAATCAAGAATCGCGACTTGAGAATTGCAGATCGCGCAGTTCGCGCAGATTGCAGGCAACAAGTTGTTGGCCGAGTTGGCCGGGTGAGGGGTAATCTTGCACATTTTTTTCTTATTATTATTGAGTCGCATTTTTGTTGCTTTTGTTGTCATTGTGATTTGCTGGTCTTTTTCTCTTACTTTCACGATTTGTTTCTCATGCGAAAAATGTTGCTTATAGTTGCTGTTGCTCTTGACTCGGAATTGACAATATACTTACTTGTCTGTCCTGTACATATAAAGTGAATGGCAATTGTAGCTATTGCTGCTGTTGCTGCTGCTGCTGCTGCTGCTACTACGGGTCTACGGTCCAACTGGAAATTGAGTTCTCAGCTATCACCAGATAAACATCTCGGCGCAATAAAGAAACACAAATTGCAATGAGACACATGATCAGCGCTTAACTCTCAGAAATTCAAATTTAACTTTGAACAAAATCATTCTTCGTTCTTTAATCTCAATCAGATATCGTTTCATCCTTGAGCGCAATTAAACTAAATAGAGCAAAGTATCTGCTTCTACCTGAATATAATTTGAAAAATGCTGAGTTCTGTGACATTTATATTTCAATTATTAATATTACTTAATCGATCCGAACCGAATCTCAATCAAAGACAATATGTGATCAATAAACGTTTATCATTTGAAAAACAATTTAAACCAACTTGATTCAAATTATTTAATTGTTGAACAAACCAATTTTAGTATATTTGTAAGTTCTTTATTGAGTCAAAATTCACAACAAATACAATTTGCTCTAGGTAAGCTTATTGAATATCATTATTATAAAAATAATTCAATTGGATTCAATTTTTAGAATATATTATTATAATCATACTTTTCTTAATCTATTCGAAGTCAAAGAAAATAATATTCGAAATATAAGTTAGATTGAGTTAAGATCTAATAATAACAATCTCTCTTAGCTCAATTCAATATCTAAGCTACAATTTGACAGCCTTCGCATACATAACTGATCTGTTAGTGTACAAAAGTTAGCAAATAATTAATTAACATATATTTCACCGATCCCGTCCGACTGAAGATCAATCGGAATGATTGGTTACTCATACAATGAGATCTATATTAGGGATTAACTAATAATAATCCTTAGTCTGTTAGTACACTGACTATAGAGTGTGATTACCTTTAGTTTACTCAAGAACTCGCTTCGTAGTTGATTGATCAATTCAGGTTGTAGTTTGCTTTGCTTTGTATCCAGTTTTAGAGGCAGTTTCTCTGCTAGCAAGCAATTCAAAAAATATCATTTCCATTTTTGGCAACTGTATGCCAAACACTGAGCCAACACACACGCACGCTCCCAGGCACACACACACCTGATAGGTCCCGTTGAAGCTGGAGCGGCAGTTGCATTGTGCATATCTGGGAACTGCAGGGATAAGCCAAAAAATAAAAAAGGCTTAAAAATGCGCTGGCTGCATGAATGGCAATGGGAATGCGTCCCAGACAGGCCGACTCTGCTCTCTGTCCGTCTATCTATCCATCCGTCCGTCCATCCGTCTGTCTATCTGTCTATCTGTCCATCTGTTTGCTAGTGCGGCAGGCAAATGTAAATAAATGCAAAGGCAGCTCGGCAACTCTGCCGAGAGCTGCCGAGTCACGGGACACGGACCGGATAGAAGGGCAAAAAGAGGCACAGAGAGAGGGACAGAGGCAGAGACATTGACAGGGACAAGGACAGGAAAAGGGCCAAAACATAGTTTTACATGCATTTCGGGCTGCATAGTTTTGCTGAATGGATTCGAGCCAAAATGTGCATCAGAAGCGGCAACAGTAACAACAAAAGGGCGACAGCTGCCTCCTAGAAAACTCACTGAACAATTGACCAAATCGAAGCCTCATTCGGCAAACAATAAATGTTGCAGAAAGCCTCTGCCCCTGGCCGTACCCCTTACCCCGTACCCCTGCTCCTATCCCCGCCTCCTGTATCATTTTTCGAAGCATAACAAAAAGATTAAAATGCATAAAATTCGAAACTGAGGCAAAACTAGAAGAACAACCAAGTAAACCAGTCACCAGTTACCAGTCTCATTCTCTCTCATTTTCTCATTTGCTCTATTGCTCATTCCCTCATTCCTTCATCCACTCATCCCATCAGCCCTTCCTGCTGCCATCGTCCAGTATGCTCACCCAAAAGGCATCTCATATTAATTTGCTTAAGTGCCATGAATGGCAAAAACTGTGTACGACAAATGGATTTGGATTTCCCTACCTTTTTGCCATTGTCACTCTACCCGCCCAGCTGGAGATTTTACACGTATACACCTATCTCTTGCCCAGTGTGACCAAGACGAATTATCAAAAAACCAAATAATAAAAAAATAAATAAATAAATGACAAGAAGCGACTGAATTACAAGGGAATTCGTGTGAATTCAAACCGAAAATGGAATACACTAACGCAACTTATTGGTAGCTCTGATCTCCTCAGGGGAATCACCCTAAGTACTTTGAAATTTTGATTATCTGATACTAAAGTATCTGAAGAATCTTCAGATCGAAGATTGGATTAAAGCATGAGATCAACCGAATGATAAATATGACATAATATTTATTTCCCATTTATTCAATTGGCCTAGATCGTGCAGATGTCTCAGATTTCGTCACGTTTAGCGTGTAAAGTAGTGCAATTACAATATTAATTCTTAAACATGTGCAAAAAGCAAGACATCGGATCAATGAGACCAAAATTAAGGACTAAGTGAAGAGTATATTGAGTTTACATTCCTCGAGCTGGGCAAACGCGCAACCCGAGACATCACGCCGATTAGTAACCTCACTGTGGTGTCAAGCCTCTCGAAGAAATTATTGTATACCCGAGGAGGGTACACCGGTGCACATGGGAGATCGGCTTCGGTGTCCTCTGTTCAGCGATGGGAAGGGCAAAGGAAAAGGGCAGCAAGCTACATCAGGGAAACTACAAGACTGCAAAACTGCAATGACATTGAAATCGACGGCATATGGTAGCCTAGAAGAATGAAAGAGAGACTCGTAGAGTTGTAAAGTCGTAGAGTCATAGAGTCGTAGACTCGCTTTTGTTGCTGATTTATGTTCTGGGCTACCCGCTTTGACCTTTTGGACGCATCGCATTTCAGTTGAGGCTGCGCTTCTGGTAAATTTGTTACACCCAAGATAGGCAATCTGGCAGGACAAAGTCGAGTGACAAAGATACTCGTACTTGTACGTTACTGACATTGACAGACACTAGGGGAAGCAGAGAGGGGCCAGAGAGGAGTCAACTTGGCTTTGCTTCGTTTCGCTTAATTAAATACAATCTACAGCTCTATTGAACGTGTCCCTCGGCCATTTGCGCCGTCAACTGCAAATCAGTAGCGCATATTTTGCGTATTTAAAAATCATTAATTTGAATTAGCCGTGGCGCTGTAATTAAAGCGGGACCCAGCCCCAGCCCCAGCCCCAGCCTCAGCCCCAACCCCAACACCAACCCCGTCCCCAACCCGAGCACAGCGTCCACGATTTCTCACTGGCTACCAAACGACTGAAAGATAAACAAACAAATGCAAATGCAGCAGCAACAACAAGAGCCCAAAAGTTAAACAAAACATATTGCCGCACTTGGGGGCCATGTGCACCAAGTGCGCACGGCTGACATTTCAACACCATCAGCTTCAGTTACAGCTATAGTAGCACCAACAGCACCACCAGCAACTCCGGCACCTCCGGCACTTGCAGCACCATCCGCACCACCCGCACCACCCGCACCACTTGCCCCTACCCCAACCTATAGAGCTATGTCTAATGACAAAGCGCGCAGAATACAATACAAATGCAAAGCGCAGCCGAATGATCTTTTGAACTGGCAACTGGCAACCGAATCCGAATCCGTATCCGAATCCCAATTCCAATCCCAATCAAAACAAAGATCAAAACCAACAGTCACCAGCCACTTGAGGCTGACGACGACGTTGACGCTCACGTTGGCAGCGAGCAGCGGGCGGGCGGCTACAGTCAACAGAGGCAACAGCAAAAACTCAGTTTAAATCTTTGTGCCTCGATCTCTGTCTCTGTCTCTAACTGAAACTCTATCCCTATCTCTGTCTGGTCTCTGGTTTGGCATCACCTGCGAGTCGAGGTGGTTATTGCTGTTGCTGTTGATCTTGCTGTTGTTTTGTGTATCTAACCTACACACACGCACACGCACACACACGCACACATACACTCGCACACCCTTTGGCCGTTGTTTACGACACCAACAACAACTTCAAATTCAAAGTTGTTGCGCTTTTCTGCAGTTTTCTTCATTACCGAAAGCAAGATGTTTATATTAAATTTAGGAGGGTCAGATAGAGAGAGAGAGAGAGAGAGACAGATAGGGAGAGATAGAGAGATTTGTGACTGGAGTTACTTAATTCATTTTACAAAAGAAGAGAATGTGGAATATTTTTATTGCTGTTATAATTATTTGTGTCTATTTAAAAAATATTTTCAATTTGCTAGGAAAGTGTATTCGTTATTCGTTGTTTTGTCTGCATCTTTTTCCTTTTTGTTTATATTTTAGGCCACTTTTCTGCGGGCGTGTATATATATATATATATAGTGTGTGTGTGTGTGTGTGTGTGTGTGTGTGTGTGTGTGTGTGTGTGTGTGTGTGTGTGTGAATGTGTTGGGCGACTTAATTAGGAAACTTGGTGCATTTTATTTATGTGTCTTAACGAGTCGTTTATTTAACCCCCCTTCTCTCTTCTCTCTGTTCCTCTTAATGTCTCTCCCTCTCTCCCTTTCTCCCTCTCTCTCTCTCTCCCCTCCATCTTGCTCCCCTCTCTCTCTCTCTCTCTCTATCTCTCTCTCTCTTTCTCCCCTCTCTCTTTCTCTCTCCCTCTGCTTCGCCGTAGAGGAAAACTAACATCAAATTGAAGACGAAAATTTCTTTATTGTTTTTCTTTGGGATCCTCCGCACAGCCGCTGCATTTCACTAATTTGGAAAGAGCAGAAATCGAATTTGGAATTTGAAAATAAAAGGAGAATACGAGTAGTCAGCGTCGATGTGGAGTCTCTTTTCAGGGAAAATTGAAATAATGTTGTACCTTGATTTAAATAAAATAACAAACGGCCAAAGGCAACCACACACACACAGAGAGAGAGAGAGAGAGCAGAGAGGGGGGGGGGGGGAGATAGAGAGAGAGAGAGAGAGAGAGAGAGAGAGAGAGAGTCAGAAAGGCACAGACAATTCTCAAAGCAATTCGACGAAAAACTAAACATAAATTCTGGCAATAGAACGATCTGGGTTCTCTCAATCTATACCTCAGTCTCTCATGAGGCGTATGTATGTGTGTGTGTGGGCCAAGGTGCTGCCATGAACATTGTTTTTAATTAGCGGCAGGATATCGCCATTGACTCTATATATATTTATATGTTAATTCGTCTGCGTTAGTTGAAAAACAAAGACCCAAAAGAAACGACAAATACAACAACAAGCTGAAAATTTAAACAGAATTCCACACAATTTATTTTTAAGCAAACATTTTTGTGTATTTATTTATTTTGCCGCTGGCAGCAAACAATTTGTAATCGTTGTACTGCTGCTGCTTGTCTTTCCGTTGACAAGGAAAATGTTGCAGCTGCACAACGCGAAAACTGTAATCGTCTCGACTCCTCCCGCCTCGTTCTCGACTCCTCCCGCCTCGTTCTAGACTCCTCCTCGTTCCTTGCCTCGACGCGACGCTCCACACTCATACTGTAGCCTTAATTGCAGCCCCAAAGAAGCGATAAAATATGCCAATTGCTGGAGCACAAATAACAACAGCAACAACAACAGCAACAAGAAACGCCATAGGTCGATTATGGAGCATACTTGGAAAAGAAGAACGCAGGTCTGAAATTCAATCAGTGCATAAGTTGTGATTCATCGTATTGATTTTAATGATGGACATCTATACTCTGCTCATACACATAGCTCTACATGACAGCGCTTCTCAGTTCCAGCAAAAGACACGAAGAGTTCAACGCGTTTCTTAATAGAAGCTTAATCTTATAATACTTGAAGTAATTAAATAGATAGGATGGTTACTCCACCTTAACATCTTCGTAATCGCATTCTGTCAGCCGACTCCACTCAATATATCTCTATATATAGACACTCGGAAGCCTGTAGTCCACGCTGTAAAGCCGAACTGGGCAGAAGAGCTTATTTCTGGTCTAGAGAGCCAGCACTTGAGAAGTCTCTCTGTTCTCGCAATCTCCCGCTTATAAATTTGGAGAAGCTTGAAGATGTTGTTGTTCTCTGTTTGCAGTTGGGGCTGTTCCAACGATTTGCTCCACTTAGTTCAACATTATGTGCAAATCAAAAATTACAAAAATTTGTTGTCTTTGCTTCTCACAAGGTCGACCTATGACTACGACAAACTAAATAAAATTAAAAGTTACGATAAGATAAGACCTCAAAGACGTAACTCTCTTCAGCTTTGCATTGAAATGAACAATGTGATTTAGTAGAGGAAGAAGTTAAGAGTACTTAATATTTAATGATTGTCAACTAGTTGAATAAATAGTTTCATATTCCATAACTCAATGTCGCCATAAGTCAAATATATTCACACGCGTGATTTCGACTTGCTCGTTATATTTGAAATTATGTGATAACTGAGTCCATTGCTGAGTCCCTCCTTGACTACCCCCTATCCACTCCTACGGTATTCTAATAACATACATATCCGCAAGTTTGTTTTAGAGTTATTTATACTAATAGCAGAATAGTATATGAATAGCTCAATAAGTGTGTGATCTCGTTTCAAGACAATCAGACTTTAGCAATTATTCAAAACTATTCACTTTTTAGTTTGACACATCATATGGCCAGCTTTGAGCTAATTGTCGGCCAATTATTCTGGTTTTTAGACGCCGCATGTGTTGAAGAAAAATACGTTTGAAAAGATTTTTATTATAGACAAATTAATTCAATGTGGGCTCGAACCATTCAGAGGTGACAGACAAGAATCCGCTGGGGGCTAAAAGCAACACTAGATATTAATTGGCCATCATCTCATTATACTAATTATACGAATAGATGCAGAAGAACTTCAGCAATGGCATGTGTAGCGATTATATGGATTTCTTGGTATTGTTATGGGTGCTTCCCGAGAAGAAAGTGCGAACAATTTATGAAGGCATAAAACAAAAGTTTAGAATCAACTCGGGCAATTTTATGACTTCGAGTATTAGTGTATGTATATATATATATATATATATAGGTATATTCGTGTAATGCGGGCCAAGTACCAAAACTATAGAATTGGGTCACTTGGAATAGGTCAACGCATCAAATTTATTCAATATCTGCAAGAGAGAGGCTGAATGTATCTGCGATGAGCTACTGAGAGGAGTACGTTTACACAGCTGGTGTGTTGATGTTTAGCACATTACGTGAGTTTCACGTGAAAATGCATTATGAGGAACTCAAACAAGGAAATAAAAGCGTGTTGAAAACAACAGAAGTTTATGATAAGTATGAATCAACCATTCGCCTTTCTCTGTTTCTCACTTAGTCACAGACATTCTATCGCTCTTTGGCTAGCCACTGTTGGCTCTTATCTCGCTTAAAGAACAATCGTTTGGCATTATATTGCCAAAAATTATTAATTACCAGAGCATGCATGTAAACAAAAGTTTGTAAATCGACCACTTTTGACATATCACAGACTAGCACACCCATGCAGACACACACAGACAGGGGCAGACTGAGTGATAGACGGGCGGACGAACGGACCGACATTTGCATACCACAACAGAACATGGCCACAAACACCAAACCAATTTTGTGATGAAATTGTCAAATTGCAGCGCAAAAACGCAAAAGCAGCAACCACAACCGCAGAATGCAAAGCGCACACCAACAGGAAGGTAAACACCCTGCCACATGCCACATGCCACATGCCACACGCCACATGCGACAAGTGCCCAGCATATCACAGCATATCAGAGCACAGCCCAGTCAAGCCCAGCAATTGGACGCGAATTCAATTCACGATCTCGCTAACCGAAAATCACAGCGATGTGAACGCAATCAATCATAAAACGATGAAATGTCGACGTTGCACGATGTGCGCGAAGCAAGAAAATTGAAAACGCTGCCAGGACACGGAATCGGAGTTCGACATAACCAGAGAGGGATAAGGATAGATGAAGAGCGAGAGTGAGAGAGAGAGCGAGAAAGAGCGAGAGTGAGAGTGAGAGAGAGTGAAAGAGAGAGAGAGAGTAGGGGAAACAGCCAAACGGGGGAACAAAGCAAAAGCTAGCAAAGTCATCGCTAAAATGATTTCCCTTTTTTCCGATTCACTATCCTCACCGACAATCTGTCAATGGATTTGGGTCTTGTCCCTTAACGCAGAGATAGCTTAGTCGATGGCCAAACATAAAACGCTTCAACTGAAAGTAAAGCGCCTCAAACAATATGTTCAACCAGCGGCAGTTAATTAGAGGCGCAGCTGATGCTATACAGCTAAAGTTACAGATACTGCTACAGATATATATATATTTATATATTTATATATATATTTATATATATATATATATATATATACGAATGCGAATACATATTCAAATACCAAACTGATAATTTCATTGCGTGTGTATAGCTTTTTGGTTCACTTATCAAATTTGAATTTAATTACCAATGCGAAGAGTTGACCACGCTGAAGGCTTGGGCCCAAATCGCTCAAACAGTTTTATGCAGAGCTTTAAGCCGCATTTTGTAATCCATTCGACGGAGATTTACATGAAAACGAAATACTGGCCCATAAATCAAGTTGCATTCGCAGTCGGCAGCCAGTAAATGTGTCATTAAAATTAAATATCTAGCATTTTTAACACCAATGCCAGCCGAGCCCAAGCTCAAATCAGATCCAATGCTGGAAATGGATACGGACACGGAGTCAGAGCTGGAGCTGGAGCTGGAGCTGGAGACAAACCAACCGAGGGGCATCCTCGAAATGGGTGCCTTAGCAATTAGCCACACGCCGCGCAGAGTTTTGCGTTTTTCTAAATATTTGCTCACAGCCTTTGTTGACAAAGACATTCGCAGGCACATCATACACATACACATACGCATATATATAGAAGCCACATATAGTATAACCCCAATGGCCTCGACATGTCGACTTCTCTCAAATATTTGCGCTGACATAACTTTGTCTGCGGCTGGCGCGCGCCAAGAGATGAGATGAGAAGCGCATAGGATGGCCCTGTGTATGGAGAAGCAGTGGCAGACTATAGGCAGCCGCTTTGTCTGTGCCTCACAATGTGTGAAAGATAATTATAACATGTGTGCAAACACACACACACACACACACACACACACACACACACACACACACACACACACACACACACACACACACACACACACACACACACACACACACACACACACACACACACACACGCAGAGGCACATACACACTAGCAGTCAACTGTCCCTCTCAGTTGGATAGGTGGACAGTTACTGGATAAGGAAGGGAGGGGGACACTTAAGTCTTTCTTTTTCTTTTTTTTTGTCTAGCCACAAGCTGCAATCGTCGGCTTTTGCCATTGACAGCTCTAACTTGGACTCGGACAAATCTAACACTGAGACTGAGTCTAAAGATGCCAACACAGCAATCCCACCCGCCATCGAATGTCAATATCAAAACTGTTTGCCAAAAGCAAAATATGAAACGGCAGTTGAAAACTTTTGCCGAATACGAATGCGCTTCTTTATGTATAAATATATGTAAATAACAAAATTAAATATTAAACAAGTCAGGCAGCTACAGTCGTACAACGTCTATGGTAGACTCTGAACTAATCGGGGAAAGCAAAAAAAATAAAGCAAATATAAAACTAATTTAAAGCCAAATTAAGCTTAAGCAATGTTCAACTCATTATCGTTCGTTCTTGGAAGAGAGCAGCAATAGTGAGTGAACGCGCAAGAGCGAAAGGAAAACAAACAACCGTTACTTTTTTTGCGCGTTGCTGTGTATACACGTATAACTGTAACTGTACAGCGCGCGTCTGTTTTTACTGAGATGCTTATTATGAAAACTATGCTGACAAATCAATTGGTGGTTAAAAACGCGTCTTGTGCATATATATTGCTTTTATAAAATTTTAAAAACATTAAAATTTTGTTTGGGATGCACCGAGATTCGAACCGCAGACCTCTTACACGCAAATCGTACGTCCTACAGCTTGAGCCACCGCCTTACATACTGCGCAGTCGGCAACGTCAATACATATACAGCACGAGTTTTTGCATTTGTCATATATATACATATGTATATGTATACAAATTTCTAACGAAATTTGGTTATTGCTTTCTTTTAAATTCTTAACATTTTCTGACAAATAAGGCAAAATTAATATTATATGTATATATAAAATAAAAGTAATTAATTTATAATTATTAAAAAATGTAATTTGGAATTGTCAGCAGTGGGATTCGAACTCGCGCCTTTGCGGCGTTTCTGGTTGTTGTTGTTCTAGCTAAAACAATTTTTGGCGGTACAGCTGCCATGAATCTGGTGATCATTCATTTCTTAATATCTTCTATGTTTATGATCCTATCGTGCTGAAATCTTCAGAAAACGTCCGGAAAAGGACATTCTCCATATGTGCCAAATCTGAATTAAATCTAAAGTCGGTAGCTTCAGTTATACGTTTTTTTCGATTTGCGGGGGCGGAAGGGGGCGTGGCAAAAATCTAAAACAAACTTGATCTGCCTGCAAACAATACACGTGTTGTCACCAAATTTGGTTACTCTAGCTCTTATAGTCTCTGAGATCTAGGTGTTCATACAGACGGACAGACGGACAGACGGTCAGACGGACATGGCTATATCGTCTCGGCTGTTGATGCTGATCAAGAATATATATACTTTATAGGGTCTGCCACGCCTCCTTCTGCCTGTTACGCACATTTCGCCTTCGTCAAACCCTAATAGACTTTGAACTTTTAGTTCAGAGTCTAAAAAAAAAATAATATGCAGTGACAGGTAGTGGTTCGTTGTCCATTCCAAAAATGAGTCTCTTTGCAGAGATTGCGCAAATATGGCAAGCAAATATTCAAGTAGCATGAAGCATATCTATTTATAATTTAATTTAATTTAATTGCATATAAATAAGAAGGGAAACAAGTAAGAATACTCCAGTAGATAGCATATGACTATGAGATACTTTTCTATATATGGACAAGGGGAGCGGATGCAAAATTAAGTATATTTAGCTTGAACTTCGATATACTCTAATATAAACGAATTCACATTGCAAATTTGTAGTCTGCCGCTTCTAAAGTCTCTAAGATTAATGCGATTAAACAGGGCGAACTTAACAGATCATGAATATATAAACTTGGTCGGAGATGCGTCTTTTTTTTTGGAGTGTACCCTTTAAAGAGTGTACCCAAGTAAAGTCTTAGGGCATTTACAATAACTATACAATAACAATAATTGTGTTTGTAAGTGGACTTCGTATGTCTGTTGTTTTTATTATAATTGCAATTCTATTTTAATATGTTGTTGACCCAAAAAAGGCCACACACGCAAGCACACACACACACAGACTTACAAAGCCAAATGGATGGTCTCATTTCCACAACTTTTTAATCACATTTGGCAATCATTTTGACAACAATTGGTGGCAATTCGGTTAGAAACAAGAGTAACACAATAGATGAAAAGTTCTGATTAACCAGCGAACAGAGTTCGTTGGGACACTGGAGACTCGAATGGTCGATCCATCATCAGAATGCTTGTGATGATTGCTTTTAGAGTCGTTTAAACAAATCGACGCATAAATTATGCAATTTAAGCCGATGTTCCGCTAGACAAATGATGTGCCTTGGCCTCATCAGTGCCACCAGTCGTCGCTAACCAGGAGCAGCAGCATCGTCACCACAGATAGCACTCGTGCCTCATCTTGAGCTTACTGCGTTCCATTTGTTTCCATTTATCGCCATGCCAAACGGCACATCGGGCAGTTGGGGAGTTAGTCGAGTCAGGAAGGCGGTGGGGGGAGGTTGGGTTCTTGGGTTGTTGGGAGGGCTAGGGAGTGATAAAGACATCGATGCTTGTTTATAGTTAGCACTTGATATGCAAATGGCAAATTGCTCAATTATATATAAGTATATATACCTTATATGCCCATCATCATCTCATATTCTCTCTCTGTCTCTCTGTCTCTCTCTCTCTCTCTCTCTCTCTCTCTCTCTCTCTCTTTCTCTCTCTCTCTCTCTGTCTACTTTCAGCATGCAATTGCAATAATCATGCGCGTCAATGTCGTTTCAATATGGAAATCTTTCGGCTCTCGCAAAACGTCTCTGGCGGCGTGTGCCAAAACTGTCGACACTCGACCACGGGACGCAACTGCCATCAGTGCAGGGAGGGATTCTATCGAGACCCCAACAAGCCTCTCAATCATCGCAAGGTGTGCAAAGGTAAGTCAACTGTGATAAATGACATCCTTAATCTACTTGAAACCCAAATACAGTTCAAGCCAAATACGTCGACTGTCCGACTGTTTTCTTATCGACCAAAATTAGCCTGGTCATTTCAGCATGCCGTTATGCCATAGCCAAATCAGCAAATTTCATCACGAATCCACTCAACATGTATTTAACTCTTGCCACAACACACACACATGTTCATTCAATGCTAACAAAAACACATTCAAAATTCCTGTGCAATTTACAATAATTAGTCCACATATTGGGCAGCTAACTAGAACCCGATCTACGATACCCAAGTTCCAAGTTCCAAGCTGTAATTCCCCAATCCTTTAACTCAACGACCTTGTGAAACTATTTTTATGTTATTTATTTCCACGATTAATTTGCCGCAGTTACCAATCAAACGGCAATAAAAACAAACCGAAAAGGCATCCATAAACCAAAACTACATTTGGTTAAAGATTCGTGTTGGAGATGGGCAATGATACGAATTGGGAGCAGAGAATATAGATTGAATTTAAACAGCAGGAACTGAGCAGCGTGCTCAGCTAATTTATTAGCTGGTAATAATTTTCACGCGCCGCCTAATCAAGTCGGCCAACGCGGCCAAAGGTGGCCAGCAACAGATGGCCAGTGAATGGTAGCATTTATTTTTGGCTCATACGAATACTCGAATACTCAATCTCATAGCAAACTCACACTCACACGCAGTCGCGTCTATCCATCAGACGAAAATTCAAAATTTCATATGCCCAATTGCAAATTGAATTTGTAAACAAACAGAAATGTACTTGTGTAGAAAACAAATTGTTAGCATGTAATGACTCTTGTTGTTCTTCTTTTAATTCTCTCTCTCTCTCTCTCTCTCTCTCTCTCCCTCTCTCTCCCTCTCTCTCTCCCTCTCTCTCTCTCTCTCTCTCTCTCTCTCTCTCTCTCTCTCTCCCTCTCTCTCTCCCTCACCCCTTCACACTCATACACACGTTCGCCCACGCCCGCGAATTGCGCATACGCCGCGTGCCCCATTTGTCATCATTTCTCAAAAGACATCGCTGATGCTGACTAAGCATCATAATTCTGAAAAGCCGTTAAATCCAAATCAAAATCTTATCGATTTTTAATTAATTATACAGCGCAACAAAAAAAACAAATTCACTCGAAGAACAAGACAAAAAAAAAACAACAAAAAATCATCAACATTTACAAGGCCAGCCAAATGCGCACATCGTAAATAAGTAAAGCAAGCGGCTCACACACACACACCAACGTACTAAAACGAAAGCTTTATGAGTTTAATCGTCGGCGGCTTCTCTTTGCACAACTTTTTGTTTTTCAATTTTTGTCGGTTTCAGTTTTTGTTTTATTTTCACAACGTCGAAAGAAATTTATTCATTTTAAATTTGACACGCGTGCAATTTGTTTAAAACATTTTTGCATTGTGGTTTTACATTTATTCTCATTGTTGTTGTTCCTGCTGTTCGTTCTTGCTGCTTGTTGTCAAAATGTTTTACGTCATGGTTTTGGGTCGGGCGACCATTTGGCGACGTTGCCTTTCAATTAGTCAACCGCCTTGGCTTGTCTGGACTTGTCCGTGCTTGTCCGTACTTGTCCGTACTTGCCGTACTTGTCCGTACTTGTCTTGACTTAATGCAAATGCTTAATGCAACATTTGCGCCGTACAACAAATGCAAATGCTATAGATCACCATCCCTTGGGTGAGCTAGCAGCCAGTTGACGTAATGGCTCCCACAGCAAGTGGCTCACATCAGATGAAAACTCTTTGATGGATGTGCCATGATAATGGATAAACTCTTAGAAAACCATGTGCAATAATAAACATTCATAAATACGTGCTCGAATGTGTATCTTGAATATTCTGACTAAATCAGCCCGTTTAAACACATCAATTTATCATATCCATTCGATGCTTTAGTTTGCAAAAATATAATTTCTCAACAATATTTCCATGTCACCGGAAGCAGCAAATGCCCAATTTGTATTTTGTAGATTTTCAGGAGAACATGAATATCCGATGAAAGTTTTTCCAGTACAGTAATACTCATAGTTAGAGCAAAAACAACTACAGCTGAAATGGTTGATCATCTCGGAGCTAAGTATAGACAATATGCAATAAATTTTATTCTTGAGAATAAACTTAGCTACAGAAAGACACGTTTATAACATTAATATATGAAGCCGAGCACTTTTATGTTTATCAGAGACTAATTCATTTTCGAAATTCATATTCGAAGCACTTCTCTACGAAAAGCAAGTAAGATACTTTTTAAGAATGAACTTAGGCAGGGAAGAATAGTTAAAACACTTTTAGATTAATTTTTTATTAGTAACTCAAGCCATTTCCCCCTTATCCAACTAGTTGATGAAAATTAATGCTAACTTGGAATATTAATATTATATATTTTGATATTCCCAGTAACTCTCGTATCCGTACAACTCTCGTAAAACTCTCGTATAACTACAACTGCAGCTACCAGCAATCTTTAAGAAAACTAATCAAGATACTCTTTGAAAAACTAAACACCTTAGAAAGAAAGCTCTTGCTTATAAGTAGACTCAATCAAATGCTGAGTATTTCGCCACTTCATTTACAAATGCATGTATCGCAGCCATTTGCCGTCTCGCTCGCACACTTATGCTGACCGCAAAAAGTAAACATTTTTATCTGTTTATCCTATTTATTTATAGACCGATTATGATTAAGCTTTCAGCATTGTTTATATATGATACTATTCAAGCCCCTGTTAAGTTTGAAGTGTCTACGCTAAGAAATATGGGCGGATTAAAAAGTAAAATTCGTAATTCTCAGCAGTGGGATTTGAACTCGCGTTCTCGCAGCTTATCATGTCGTTATTATTACTCGAATTAAACCAATTGTTTGTTATGTTCCGATCGTGATGAATTTTTCGGAAAACGTCCGCAAAGGTGTATCCTCTATGTGTGCCAAATCTGGAGCTCCAAAAATACGTTTTTTTCAATTTGCGGGGGACGTGGCAAAAATCTTAAAAAAAACTTGATCTGCCTGCATACTATAAGAGAGTTGTCACCAAATTTGGTAACTCTAGCTCATATAGTCTCTGAGATCTAGGTGTTCATACGGACGCACCGACAGGCTGACGAACAGACAGACATGGCTATATCGTCTCGGCTGTTGATGCTGATCAGGAATATATATACTTTATAGGGTCTGTCACGCCTCCCTCTACCTGTTACCCACATTTCGCTTTCGTCAAACTTAGAAGACTGTACTTTTTAAGTAGAAAGTCTAAAAAATGAACAGACAGCAGATGAGAAACTTTATATGTAAATCTATAGGAAATAAGTTCGAGTTGTATTCTGAATTTTATAACATTGTTCGTAGAAAATATTCTTAACTAAACAAACTATTTCCGCGACAATTATATGGGGCTTCTGATTCACACATTTCCAAGATACAATTAAAGGAATTCTTGTTATTGATTTGATTTAATGAACTTGCCAAATCGGACTTAATAACTATTCTTGCCAATTATTTTCCTATTTTCACCATCTTTTAAAGGAGTTGCGGATTCAAATGATACTTTTGAAGACAGATAACTAAATAGCTTTTCTCATCTGTATTCGTACTAAGGGGATTATTTTGATTGATAATTCTAAGGGATTTCGCACCCTCATTTGCATACATTTACATTTAGAAGATAATAATGATTTATAGCTTTATTCGTAACTTAACTCTCGACATAAATATTTCCAATGATTGTGTTTTTTGTGTTATTTTATCGGAAATTCTGTGTGATTTCTTATTTGTACCTTGGTGATAAGCTTACAGGTTACTTTTGCAATTTATCTGTCCGTCGTTTGAAATCTGAAATGATGTATAATTTTATTCGTAGATTGCAAATCACGCGCTGCTCGCATGTCTCGCATTATAATTAACGCCTTAAAGCGGACTCAAAGTAGATTGCGACTTCCGGGTGAAGTGTGGAGCCTCCTGCTGTTGTCGATGCTGATGCACATTTGTTGTTGCCATGATTTCGGTTTAATTTAAATATTCAAATGATTTACTTGAGCTCAGCAGACACGAGCAAAACGTCAACGAACAGACATCGCCAGCCATAACTCATCAGTTACGGTGGCCAAGGGACGCCAGTGGGCTGGGAGGGGGAGTTGTAAAAGCGGATGCACAGACAAACCATTACATTCCCACATGCGCACACACATTCCCACATGCGCACACACACACACACACACACACACACACACATACACACATTTCTGCTTTTGGGATTCGGACATGTTGTCAAAGTCATTTCGGTTTCGGCTCAGCCAATTTCCTTATTTGCACAAATGTTTCAATGACCGGAAAATTACATATTATTATTTGTCCAATGAGAGATTGCCATGCACACACACACACACACACACACACACACACACACACACACACACACACACACATATGCGGCTGTGACACAAACGACTGACCATTATTCATAATAGTGTTGTTGTTGTTGTCGTTGTTGTAGCCGCTGCTGTTGCAGATTTTTAGATAATTAAAATCTCTGCCAGCCCGAAAAACTATGCTGTGCTTTTTGTGTGTCGCCGCTGTGACATCATTAATTTCATACATTAAACCAAGTAAACCGACTTGGGCTTACAGACTACGCTATGCCCTTGAATTTTGAATTTTTTGTGCAAGCCCCAATCGAACTGAATAATAAATTCAAGTCTGAGCATATAAATTTCTTTCATAAGTTCAAACAAGTCAGGTAGCTACAGTCGGGCTACGACTGTGGGAGACTCTGAACTAATCGGGGAAAGCAAAAAAAATAAAGCAAATATAAAACTAAATTTAAAGCCAAATAAGCTTAAGCAATGTTCAACTCATTATCGTTCGTTCTTGGAAGACAGCAGCAATAGTGAGTGAGCGCGCAAGAGCGAAGGGAAAACAAACAACCGTTACTTCTTTTGCGCGTTGCTGTGTATACACGTATAACTGTAACTGTACAGCGCGTCTGTTTTTACTGAGATGCTTATGAAAACTATGCTAACAAATCAATTGGTGGTTAAAAACGCGTCTTGTGCATATAAATTGCTTTTATAAAATTTTAAAAACATTAAAAATTTTGTCTGGGATGCACCAAGCTTCGAACCGCAGACCTCTCTCACACGCAAATCGTACGTCCTATAACTTGAGCCACCGCCTTATATACTGCGCAGTCGGCAACGTCAATACATATACAGCACGAGTTTTTGCATTTGTCATATATATATATATATAAGAATTTCTAACGAAATTTTGTTATTGCTTTCTTTTAAATTCTTAACATTTTCTGACAAATAAGGCAAATTTAATAATATATGTATATATAAAATAAAAGTAATTAATTTATAATTATTAAGAAATGTAATTTGGAATTGTCAGCAGTGGGATTCGAACTCGCGCCTGTGCGGCAATTTTGGCCCCAGAGGTGCCATGAACATTCATTCCTTAATATCTTCTATGTTTATGATCCGATCGTGCTGAAATTTTCAGAAAACGTCCGCAAAGGGACATTCTTCATATGTGCCAAATCTAAAGTCGGTAGCTTCAGTAATACGTTTCGATTTTCGGGGGCGGAAGGGGGCGTGGCAAAAATCTAAAACAAACTTGATCTGCGTGCAAACTATACACGTGTTGTCACCAAATTTGGTTACTCTAGCTCTTATAGTCTCCGACATCTAGGTGTTCATACAGACGGACAGACGGTCAGACGGACATGGCTATATCGTCTCGGCTGTTGATGCTGATCAAGAATATATATACTTTATAGGGTCTGCCACGCCTCCTTTTGCTGTTACGCACATTTCGCTTTCGTCAAACCTAATAGACTGTGAACTTTTAGTTCAGAGTCTAATAATGCAAACGCATTTGGCTTCAGCTGAATATCTTGCAAATTCAAGCGTCGCAAAGTTATGTTACTCAACAGAATAACAACTTTAATCCCAAATATATAAATTATCAGCATATCTGGCTTCAAATGAGCATCTGCACCAACGTCCTGACAGAGTTATGATACTTAATGGTGATGGCATCGCCAATTGGCAATGTGGAGTTTATGTTAATTCAACAATGGGAAAACTTACATGGCATATCATGAACGATGTCACATTGAGAGTGTGTCGTGTCGCGTCATGTCGTCATGGGTCGTGGAGGGCTGCCATGAATACAATTAACAATATCCGTAACTAAATACGTGAAATTGAAAGCCATAAAGTCACAAAGTCACGTGCAAAATGCTACAGCAATAATAGCAGCAAGAGCAGCAGCAGCAGCAGCAGCAGCAGCAGCAGCAACAGCAATTAAAATAATGTCATGAATTACCTAAGCCACACACATGTATACACACACTCACACACATGTATACACACACTCACACACACACACAAACACACACACACACACACAGATACACTCCATAGAGAGCTGAAACTTTTTTTACTGCCCATTTTGCCACGAAGTACATGAAACACAGCCGCTGCCATCGTAACCATTAGAGAGACAAGCAGCTGCGGGGGCGCCTTATGCCAGGGGAGGGGTTGACAATGAGGTGTGAGGGGGAGGGTACGGCGAGAGTCTCCCTCTCGCGTTGAATATCTCACAAGCATCATTTGATTTTCATAAAATGCGCATTGCAACTGTAACAAATCGTTTAAAGTCGCACCGCTCCCTCCCCACCCCTCCGCACCAAGTCGTTGCCTTTGCGAGGGTTGCGGCTAACTTAATTGAATGCCACAAGAAAATGCATTTATCATCAAAGCCAGCCACAGCGGGGGGACTCTGAGGCGATAGCTAGCCAGTGAGCCATAATGGTTTTTAAAAATAAGCTACAAAAATCTATTCTAACTATGTTTTTGTTGGGATGGTGGGTTGAAGGCGAGGGCGGGATGGCGAATTAAGCCGTATAGCAAATTTTACGCTGGCGAAGCAATAAAAGTTGATGCCAGGACAAATTTTCAAATTTTGGCAAATGTAAAAAAAGTGTTGATAAAAAGCCTGTTCAACTAAGAGATGCCCTGTATATGCCGCCAGAAATGGCAGACAGATACTTCTGAGTCAAACTTCAATTCGTCCATTCTTTAGATTATTAGATATAGATATGCTTAAATATATATATTTATCTATTTGAATTTGTTAATAATATTCATCAAATGAATCAGATTAGCTGTTTGAATGGTTTAATGCTGTGAAGAGATTGTAGTGAGTAGATTATATGATATATTCATTCATCTATGTAGTCGTAGCTCTTTCAAAGCTTTCTCTTTCTCGACAAGTTTTATCGAGCTGATCGACCTTTCTGACTCTGCAGTGGGTTAGAGCATGGACATTGCATATCAGATAATGTCACCCGGTCACCCGGCCACCCAATCACACACACACACACACACACACACACACACACACACACACACACACACACACACACACACACACACACACACACACACACACACACACACACACACACACACAGAGAGACTGTAGAGTGAACCTCAAGCTGGCCACGCTTTGGCTCCCTGTCGGGTTTTATGGGCGTGGGTCAGGATTTGAATTATGAGATTTTGCATGCGAGTTGACACTTAAAGCTGTGCAAATTGTTCGAGCGTCAAATTGGCGCTACCATTTCGTTGGCTCAACGAGACCGCAACGGCAACCCGCAACCCGCAAGCTGCAACCCACAGCACGCGCTTCTCCCGCATCCACAACAGGCAAAGTAATTCAACGTTGCCTACTTTTACGCGCTTCGTTTGATTTTCAATAGTCTTTATGTCTGCGCCTCAATTTTAACGCACAATTTGAAAAGCTCACCAAAGTTTCGAATACAATTGGGGTCTCATTTATTTTGCTCTGCCGAAACTCCGCAGCTCCGCAACTCCGCAACTTCAGCTCAGCCCACTCCTTTCACCTGCCGCTGAAACTTTGCAGTCTTCGGTGTTGTACATACGACAAAATTGTAACAATCCGTTTGAGCAGAGGTCGTCGGAAGAACATCTTCTGCCGTCTGTGTGGGATTCACTTGCGTCTTCTTCTTTTGCTCATTTTGACTTTGCAAAAGTTGAGCGAACTTCGCGCCAGTTGCAACCGCGATAAAGTTTTTCCAGGCATAGGACCAGGCACAGACTGGGGACACGCTGGGAGCTGGCATAGACCCTGTCAGGATGGGCATAACTTTTGTCGCGTCTTGCGAAGCCACTGATTTATTAATAGGCCAGTAGAGGGCAGCTCTCCGCCGCCTCCTTGCCCAAATTGGGCAGAAGAGGCTGACGAACTCGTTCCATATGCAATTGAATCTACTTAAAGGGTATTTAATTCTATAGAATCTCATTTTGCTTTTCAAACAATGAATCGAACACGAATTTAAGTGCCCTCCAAGATCAGCAATCCAGCTCTTTCTGAATATTTCCGAGTGCATTCAATGCCATACCTATGTCAGAATACGTCTACAAGGTACAAGTTCATATAGTTAAGTATAGATTTGTACAACATATTCTTCTCGAGTAAGTTTTTAGGACATTTGCGTCAACTAATCGAATATGCTGAGTACATTTTAAAATTCATAATCATTCCAAAGTATCAACAATTTCAAATTACTTATAACAGCAATTTGAAGGAATGTTATTCAAATGATCAAATGATCCACAACACATTCACATTCACATGCACTTTGAATGAATTCACAGTTGTGTTCCCAATTTTGGCAATCGCTCAATCGACATTGATCCTCTGACGCACGGCAACAACTCATTTCGCAATATAAAACATTCATATTTGTTGCAGCTGCAATGATTCATTCGAATACTTATTATTTACACAATGTTTCTGACTGTTCCATAGTCTGTTTAGTGTTTAGTGTGTTCAGTGCTCAGTGCTCAGTGCTCAGTGCTCAGTGCTCAATACTCAGTGCGGTCAGGTGTAATCCCTCTCCCATGGCAAGTGATTCTATTGCGACTCGACAAGGCAATCTTTTCATAATTCTTATTTTGTGTGTTTGGTTTCTTTTGAAATTTTGCTTGAAACTATTTGGCTAATAATAACAAACAGTAAGAGGAACAAGAGAATCAGACGCGGCCCCTTCCTGGAGGCAGCTGTGCTTTTTATTGCCCGCAATCTTTTCTGCTGGACTACGAAATTTCGGGTAATATTTTATGGCAATTGATGGAAGTGGCCGCAGCGACGACGACCACGTCGAATTCACGTTACGCACTTTTTAGCTTGCGGTCAGTTGAAAGGCTGGAAGGCGGGAAGAGGTCGCAGGGCGCAAGATGGAGGGATCTACCAATGGGGGTTGGGGTTGGGGTTGACGTACAGACGTAGGCGTAGGCGTAGGGGTAGGGGTAGGGGTAGCGGCAAGGGTAGACGTAGGTTGAGTTCGCTTGCGTAAAGTTGAAATAAACAATAACAAATAGCGCTTGATTTGCTTTATGATGTTTTCACTTTACACAGAGCCCTGCACTGCCCTGCCCCGCCTTGTCCTGCCCTGTTCGAGTATGAGTGAGTGGATGTGGGTGCGAATGTAAATGTGCGAGTGCGATTGCAAACAGCGCGCACAGCGAAACTTCGGTTAATTAATTTTGGGAAAACCAAGCAAAATAAATAAAAGCCAAACAGATTTTAACCATTGTAAATAAAAGCCATAAACAAGACAGACAGCCCAACAATTTAAGGGCACAAAATTGTCCAAATGAAATACCTGCAAATTAAATAAAAGCCAGACCAAATTTGTTGTTTATCCATAGAGTCACACTATCAAATATATATCAAATATGTCGGTACACTCCATATTTAGACACAATCAACTGTGTATCTGCAAAATCAAATGCGAATTGGAAATTTATATATAATTTTTCAAGAGAAGCGTTAGCTACTTAAATAATTTTCGAATTTAAGAAACTATTTAGTATGCTTAAAAATAGAACTACTATGTTTACATTGACATTCATATTTATATTCTATTCTCGATTGCAGAATTTATACATCTGAGTATGAAATGCGCAATTCAAGAATATTTAAAAAATCGAATTCAATTCGAATTAATATAATTTATTTGTCACTTAAATCTTTTCCCAGATATGCGTTAAAGAGTTTTCAAAGATTGCTAAACCTCAATTATTTAGGGAATTAAAATAAACATTCCAAGTTGTTGTGCATAATCTGCTTATGCCGGAAGTAAATTCAAAGAGAAGAATTAATAAACTTGAAGAAAGCCGAAAGTAAGTTTAATTAATTTAGTCTAACAATATAGCAATAGAATCATTAAATGTTCATTAAGTGCAATGTGACTAAATAAGCGACTAAGAAAATATAAAGAAAATCAAATTGTTATTCTGATACAGAATACAGAATACGGAATACAGAATACAGAGTACAGAGCACAGAGTGGAGTATTTTTTTATTCACTACGCTTACACTCAAAGTGAATTACTTGAGAATGATGAATAGCTTTAATTCATTTGTCCGACTTCGTTTAACATTGAGCATGATTCACGTGCTGTTCTAATTAAGAGCCCATTTATAAAGTCGTATTCCAGGGAACAGAATCAGCATCCGACTGACTGTGAGCTCCCATCTCGCAACTGAAATTGGAGCAAGGGAATCTCCCAGATAGAGAGTGAGTGGCAGTTACATGCGGAACTGCAACTGCAACTCTTTGTGTGTTGAACCTTTTAATACCGACATACTTAGACTCACACTCGCACGAGTATGAATAAATCGAGGAACTGTTGGTACATTAACCAACTGTCAAGTCAAATGTGATTCAATGCGGCTATTTGGGTCGTCCTTTCGCATGGACAGTGACTCAATATGTAGGAGACTGTAGGGACAGCGAAAGGTTCGCTTTGGTAACTGATATGTCTGTTGAATGAATCAGCAATATATGCAGCCCCATGGCACATGGAACATGGGGCATGCTCGATGCTGAACCTGAAACTGAAACTGAAACTAAACAAAAATGAAGCTATTCGATTACGTTCTTTGTGAATGTCAATTTGAATGTACTAGGTAGCTGTGAGTGGGAATGAGTGTGCTTAACTCTGAGTACGATTATGAGTGATAGTGTGTGTGTGTGTGTGTGTGTGTGTGTATGTGTGTGTATGTGAGTCTCTGCATATCGTTATAATGGAAATTCATTATCTCTTGGCTTGGTCAATGCGCAAAAAAGCGCAACACGGGCCATATGGGAACTGCCAGGGAATCAGGAACACACTCACACACTCACACACGCATACACACAGATAGAGAGAGAGATAAAAAAGAGACACGAGAATATTCGAATGCATATTTGTAGCTCAGTTCATAGCCATACCACGATATGGGGCAGGATGCGTAATGAACTCGTTGTTGCTGCTATTTTTTCTGCCTTGGCTATTTTAACAGTTGAACACCGTGTGTGGGGCTGTGTGTGCTGCCACGTTCAGATATCGTACAGCACACAAACAGACTTACACTCACACTCACATCCATACTGTTGTCATATTGTTGCTGCCACGCCCTCACACCAGCACTCAGCCCCATATCTGACAGTGTGGCCTGCAGCCCAACAATGGACACGAGCGCCAAATGGCTAAAAGGCTGTTGTTGTTGTTGTTGTTGTTGCTATTGTTGCTGTTGTTGTTGCTATTATTATTGTTGTTGTGGCAAGTTATTATTGTCTGCTGTCGCTGTTGTCATTGTCATTGTCATTGTTGTTGTTCCTGTTGCCGTTGCTGCTGTTGTTGTTATCTTCCGGATGTGCCGCTGTGTGCATATAAATCGCATTTAATTTATTGTAAATCGGATTAAATTACCAAATGTTGCACGCACGCTGCAAACCCATCTCCATTGCGACCATTCCCTATTCGCAAATCCCTTTCCGAGTTCCCAGTTCCCAGCTTCATAACCATTCCCTGCCCAGTGTCCATACCAATTTCCATTCCCACTCCCATTCCCACTCCAACGCCAACGCCAAACCACACTGACCGACCCCGAGTCTTTGCCTAGACCATATTTAAGCACGTCAGAGCGTCGTCACAGATTCTTGACGACTGAATTTAGTGCTTTAGACATGCAAAGGCTTAGGGCCTTCACATCAAGAGTGGCCAAAAGCGGCTTATTGACTAAAAAGCCCAAAGCCAAAATGCAACCAACTTGGAATGAAATACTGAAGAACCAAGCGTCCAAAGCGACAGTCAGCGTATGCTTTAGACCAGGTCAATTGAGGAGTGTGCTAAAGTAGAGATCGAACTTTGAGGCAGATGCCACGCTGCGGGGTCTCGCTGTGCCACAAAGCAAGCGCAAATTCGCAGCAAGAACAAAAATGCACGCTACTAAATGAAATTGGGTTAAAGCCAGCATAAGATGTGACTTTAATGCACTGCGAGATATTCAAATGGCAAACACTGAGATAAACACAAAATGTTTAAAATCAAATTCGAGCAAATCAATCAATCGTTGAAAGATGTGCAAATGTTACAGATGCAATTGTTAACACTATTAACATTTGTGAAGAAATTAAGTTCTTTAGTATAGTCTCAATTGTGTGAACACATTCATCCAATCTTGCAAATTAGTCAAGTGGCCTCCTAGTCTAGTCTAGAGAAACGATCCCCACAATCCACTTTCTTTGAGCGGTTTTGGGAAAAATTGCAAGTCTAATATATTTCTGAATTTATTTCTAGCTTAAGGATATTTCTTGATGATATCTCAACAATCCCTTGGCAGAACGATACATTTTCAATTGTAATTGAAAACTGTCAACATTAAGGTCACTTGTGATGGAAAGCATATAAAGTTTAGTATGTTTGGCTTTTTCAATGTTTTATGTATTTTTTTTTTATGCAAAGAACTTCCAGTTTCTATTAAAAACATTAATTGTGTTAAATTAATTTCAACGGTTAAATTTGTTTAATAAGAACCGATATTCCAAGCTGCCGACAACATGAGTGTTTTGAATCCATTAAAATGGAGTAAGATTGTTTAGAGGATATACACATATTTATGCACATACATATGTATGCATGTATGTATGCACATACGTTTTAGCCAAGCGCAATGGGATTCTATGCAAATTTGTCGAATCAAAGTATAACATTCTGGCAGGTGAATCAGCTAGGTCTGATGTGTCAGATGATACGCAAATGTAAAAGATGTAGCTGATTGTTGCTGTCGGACTTTTCATCAAAAACAGCTGACACAATTAATGGAAATTTGAAGAAACCCCTTGCGGAACAGGTTACATAAAAATCACAAACTAAAGCAATCTGTGGAATTGAGATTTAATTTTATAAATTGTTGGATTATTAGTTACAACTAAAACTACAATATTTCATGAATTCCTCAATTTGCAAACCCAAATTGCCCCCTGTTTGTACAACACATGATGATGAGGTGTGAATAACTTTTAAGAAGTTAATAAAACTTACTATTTGCCATCCGGTGTCCATCATTTGGCAAACACAGTGGAAGCAGAAAGCGTTTTAATTCTTCTAATTTCAATCAAATTCCAACTTAATGCATTAAGATCAGCACAAACATTGTGCATATAAGTTCAGCGTTGTCACCGAATTTCAATGAACACTTAAGTTGGTCGAGATTCACCAGAGGTGGAACGAAATAAGGCAGAACTTGCAGTGTATGTGTAAGTTGAATTCATTCAGCAGTGATTATAACATACACACAATTTTGACGGCTTTTCATCGAATGATTTTGCAAATGTGGGGTATGTGGCAGCCCTAAAATACAATCAATCAATAAAGGGGAGATTATAAAGCTGTAAGAGATTGAACAGAAAAGTGTAGTTAGAAGACTGTCATGTAGACAGCTGTCCCAATCAGATTCTCTGTTTCGCGTCTCTCCTCAGAACGTTAATAGAGAGCCAGCACAACAATGGGTTATTAAAGACTTATTGCATGGTCAAGAAAATGTCTCGTTGGGACAAGTCGGTAAGGGGAAGTCGCTAAGAGTTGCAAAGAGGATGCTAAGTAAAAGTCTGCCGCTGGGTCGAAAGCATTCGCACTTTCGTTTGCAATTAACCGTGTGCCAGAAGTGGCCAGCATTTAACTGGCAGCGAGCACTCAAAGCCGACAGTGGCTAACGGAGGAGTCCAGGGAAAACAGGGTGTTGTCTCTGTTATTTGTTAATGCATATTTCCACGGCTCATAAATGTACGGCAAGAACAGAGAGAAAGAGAAGAGACCAAAGACTGGTTGCCCGTCGTCACCCGCTGCTTGCTGGTTGTCCGAAAAAGTCGATGAAAAGAAAAACTTGAAAGTAACATTAAGTAAAATTCAAGTAGATTCCATAGCCATAACGCCATATTGCCCATTACTTGCATGCGTGTGTGGGTGTGTGTGTGTGTGTGTGTGTGTGTGTGTGTGTGTGTGTGTGTGTGTGTGCGTACTTACGTACGTCCGTGTGCTGATTCTCGAATGCATTTGCGATTGGAAAAAAATACTTTGAAGTGAGGCCAGGTCAATTAAGCTCTCAACGCGACGCAGCTGCAACAGCAACCACAATTATATCTGACGAAATGTATCTGTATCTGCATCTGTAACGGCATCTCATTGCATATCTTTCAACTGTTTCTGTGTCTGTTCTTTTCCCATTTTTCAGCCTGTCAATGCCACCCGATCGGCTCATCTGGCAAAATCTGCAACAACACGAGCGGTCAATGTCCGTGCAAGGACGGCGTCACCGGACTGACCTGCAATCGCTGTGCCCGTGGCTACCAACAGAGTCGCTCCCCCATCGCGCCATGTATCAGTAAGTAGAATGTATATCTCACTTTATAGTAAATAATTCCCAGTCTAACGCTACCTAACAAGCAATCAAGCATTGCTTCAAAAATGTACAGTTTCAAGATTGTCTACTGTAAACTGTTATTCCGAAACATGACTATGAGTAGTTGTATAGAGTTGTATAGAGTTATCGATATACTGTCAGATAACAAACACGTCAAAAAAATAATCCAAATTTTACAAAATTTTGTTTTTCATATTCTGTTTTTTGCGGCCCATGCTCTTGTGTGCTAATACCACACAACGTAAATATATTTTCGGACTCCGTCTCGCGCGGTGTCGGCAACGATATTAAAACAAAGACAATAGCATAACTCGCAACCGAAATAGTTCTTGCCCGCTGGGCAAAAAAAAGACCCCGCGTCACGCAAACTTCTGTTTAGGCCAAAATCCTCGTTGTTGGCAAAAACAATATTTAACAAGTCAGGAAGCTACAGTCGGGGTACGACTGTGGGAGACTCTGAACTACAGCACGAGTTTTTGCATTTGTCATATATATATATATATATATATATATACGAATTTCTAAAGAAATTTGGTTATTGCTTTCTCTTGAATTCTCAACATTTTCTGACAAATATGGCAAAATTAATATTATATGTATATATAAAATAAAAGTAATTAATTTATAGTTATTAAAAAATGTATTTTGGAATTGTCAGCAGTGGGATTCGAACTCGCGCCTTTGCGGCGTTTCTTGTTGTTGTTGTTCTAACTAAAGCAATTTTGGCCGCAGAGGTGCCATGAACCTGCTGATCATTCATTCCTTAATATCTTCTATGTTTATGAACCGATCGTGCTTAAATTTTCAGAAAACGTCCGAAATAGGACATCCTCCATATGTGCCAAATTTGAATTAAATCTAAAGTTGGTAGCTTCAGTAATACGTTTTTTTCGATTTGCGGGGGCGGAAGGGGGCGTGGCAAAAATCTAAAACAAACTTGATCTGCCTGCAAACTATACACGTGTTGTCACCAAATTTGGTTACTCTAGCTCTTATAGTCTCTGAGATCTAGGTGTTCATACAGACGGACAGACGCACAGACGGTCAGACGGACATGGCTATATCGTCTCGGCTGTTGATGCTGATCAAGAATATATATTCTTTATAGGGTCTGCCACGCCTCCTTCTGCCTGTTACGCACATTTCGCCTTCGTCAAACCTAATAGACTTTGAACTTTTAGTTCAGAGTCTAAAAATGAATAACAATAATGAACATCAATCTCAGCCTGGACTTGGGCGGACAAAAATCGAGGAGATGAAGCAAGTAGCTGGTCAATATTCGACAGAGCTGCGTGCCCAGCTTACTTCTGCTGACAATGTTGGCTTGTTCCAATTACATCTGGATAATGCTGTGCACTGTGATACTGAACTAAATTCTGCAGAGGATATTGATGAAGCTGTTAATATACTCACGCGCAACGTTGAAGAGGCAGCAGCATTCGCTTGTCCTTCTGAATCAGAGCAAAGTCATCAACACTCTTGTTTTTACCTAGACCAAGCAACCAGCGAGCTTCTTCAAGCGAAAAGAAGACTAAGAAGGAGGTTTATCAGGACCCAGCACCCAATGAATAAGCTGGCGTTCTACAGAGCATCCTATCATCTGAAGAGGACGCTACGTCTACAGAAGGCAAAATTTTTCGAAGTCAGGCTTCAAACTATGGACAGTACTCCCGATGCAAATTACTCTTTGTGGAAAGCAACAAGGGCTACAAAACGATATGTTGGAAGGCAGGTGCCTATACTAAACCAGAGTGGTGACTTAGCTAAGTCAGATAGCGAACAGGCCAACATCTTTGCGGAGCACTTAGAGAAAAGATTTAGCCCCTTTGAGCTAGCGGATGATGCCCAAGTCGATAGAGTGCAGCGGTCACTGGAGACACCACTCCAGCTTGATTTCCCCATTAGGGAAGTGCAACCTGCTGAGGTGATTAGTGTGATAAGGAATCTTCCCACAAACAAGGCTCCAGGTCACGATCGCATATGTGACCGAACTCTGAAAGCCCTTCCAATGAGTGCAGTGTTATACATCACATTAATATTTAACGCTATGCTAAAACTACAGTACTATCCGATCACGTGGAAGATGGCAAGAATATCAATGATTCATAAACCTGGCAAACCAGAGGACCAGCCGAACTCGTATCGGCCGATTAGTCTCCTACCTTCCTTGTCAAAGGTATGGGAAAGACTATTTGTGACGAGTGTAGCCGAGCTGGAATGCTTTAGAGCTGCATTACCTGAGCACCAGTTTGGATTTCGAGCGGGCCATGGCACGGTGGAGCAAGTGCATAGAGTGGTAAACCACATCCTGCAGGCGTACGAAAATAAAGAATACTGCAACGGTATTTTTTGGAAGTGCAAGAAGCATTTGATAGAGTATGGCATGCTGGCTTATTGACAAAAATTAAGATGATCCCGCCAGCACCTTTTTTCTTGATGTTGCGTTCATATTTAGCCGATCGATGCTTCCAGGCTCGAGTTCGCGATAAGTTGTCTATAACACACCCAGTTAGGGCTGGAGTTCCTCAAGGAAGTGTATTGGGACCCCTGCTATACTCTCTATACACAGCTGACCTCCCACTGCCTATAGATTTATCACCACAGAAGGTACTGCTTGCATCATATGCTGATGATGTAGCGATGCTTTTCAACTCTTCTTGTGAGCATGATGCAGCAGACAGTGTGCAAACATATGTCGATGCTGTAGAGTCATGGGCAAATCAGTGGAACATCAAGCTCAACCCGTCTAAGTGTGTCAACGTGTGCTTCACCCTAAGGAGGAAAACGCCACCTCGAATTCGGCTAAACAATACCAACATCGCGCAAGAAAAGGAAGTCCGATACTTAGGTTTAACTCTAGACAGAAGACTGGCCTTCAACAAGCCGTTTGAGGCAGTACATTGAGACGGTTGAAGAAGAAATAATGAAGCACACCAGCAGATACAGCGACAGACTGAGGAACCACGAAAACAGGATGGCTCGTGCTCTCCCAGATTGCCAGCCAATCACACGACTCAGACGCAGGAACATAGGACTCATACGGAGTCCCTAGTATAGCTTGAAATATACACCTATATGATCTCTCTCTTATGAGATGGCTAAATATTTAATTACTTTTGTTTGTGATGTTTTTTGTTATTGTTATAGTTTAAGTTTAACTGCTTCAATAAATCCAAAAAAAACAAGTCAGGAAGCTACAGTCGGGGGAGACTCTGAACTACAGCACGAGTTTTTGCATTTGTCATATATATATATATATACGAATTTCTAACGAAATTTGGTTATTGCTTTCTCTTGAATTCTCAACATTTTCTGACAAATATGGCAAAATTAATATTATATGTATATATAAAATAAAAGTAATTAATTTATAGTTATTAAAAAATGTAATTTGGAATTGTCAGCAGTGGGATTCGAACTCGCGCCTTTGCGGCGTTTCTTGTTGTTGTTGTTCTAACTAAAGCAATTTTGGCCGCAGAGGTGCCATGAACCTGCTGATCATTCATTCCTTAATATCTTCTATGTTTATGAACCGATCGTGCTGAAATTTTCAGAAAACGTCCGAAATAGGACATCCTTCATATGTGCCAAATCTGAATTAAATCTAAAGTCGGTAGCTTCAGTAATACGTTTATTTCGATTTGCGGGGGCGGAAGGGGGCGTGGCAAAAATCTAAAACAAACTTGATCTGCCTGCAAACAATACACGTGTTGTCACCAAATTTGGTTACTCTAGCTCTTATAGTCTCTGAGATCTAGGTGTTCATACAGACGGACAGACGGACAGTCAGACAGACGGACATGGCTATATCGTCTCGGCTGTTGATGCTGATCAAGAATATATATACTTTATAGGGTCTGCCACGCCTCCTTCTGCCTGTTACGCACATTCCGCTTTCGTCAAACCTAGTAGACTTTGAACTTTCAGTTCAGAGTCTAAAAATGTATAAGCATATATTATCATAAATAAAGTAAGTATGCGGTTGACTGTAGCAACCTTAGTTAGGTATTATAATCAAATTAATGGCTACATTTATAAATTTAATTTTACAATGAATTCAAAATACAAAAATACAGTCTTCAAATTATATAAATGCCTCCAAAACTACATTAGGTTTTACCACTTACAACATTTTGGTGTTATTATTATTTACCACTCTCCTGATTTGACGATTTAGTTTGTCAGGTGTTGGAGATGGTGCTTTGACCTGTTTTATTAACTTATAAAGAGGCCACTTAAAGACGAAAGAGTCTTCAATGCCAAGATTCACTGCACTTTGGTTCGAATTATTTTTTAAATCTTTCCATTATTCCAATTTATGAATATATTATAATTTATTATACAGGGGAAAGGAAGGAAAAGTATCAAAATTTTGTTATGCTTCGAGAACGAATACGAATATGAATATCTGAGGTGTAAAAGTAATTCATCTTAAATATAGTTAAATTTATGCTTCTCTAACAACAAACAACAACTATTTTCATTGATTGTCTATTACTAGTCTGATCACATGATGAAATGGAACGAATGTAGTTTCGCATTGCAAAAGATCTAACTTTCAATCTCGTTGCAGAACAACCACCGCGCGTGATCAACATGCTGGATACGCAGAATACGGAGCCAGATTCAAATGAATCCACTGGAGGTGTCGCCGTGAACAGAGGCGCCTCCTCGGCGGCCGCCCAATCGCAATATTATCGCACCGAGGGCGGCAGGGGTAAGTAAGTGCTCTCTCACTCTTTCTCATAACCATACTCGTCTCTGCATATCCATTGAGTGTGCGTGTGTGTGTTTGTGTATATGTTTGTGTGTGCTAACCTCTCGTAATTGTTGTTGTTGTCTTTTTTATATTGATGTTGTTGCTCTTGTTGTTGATGTTTTAGTAGTTTGGCCGCTTCCGCTAACTATTCCAGACGGAAAACTTTTGCCGCGACGCTTCTCTCGCTTTGTAATCCTTTCAAATGGGTGAGAAAACACAAATCCGCTAAAGTGCAGTCGGTTGTCCGTAGTCGGTTGTCGGTTGTCGGTTAAGCGGCGAGGGCCCAAAGCCTCAAAAGAAGACAGCGGCTACCGACTGTTAACAGGGGGAGGGAGGGGAATGAGCTGCAAGCTGTTAACTCTCGGGCGGACGTGGGCGTGGCAGGCAGTACATGGGCCGCCGCGTGGGCAGTAGCACTTAACAGATAGCGCAAATGTTTGCACGCAACTTTTAGTTACAGTTGCCGCTGTTGCCGGGCTACGTAGGAGGGGCAGGAAGAACAAGAGGGTTGCAAGGAGCGAAAGATTGAAAGTCGTCGGATAGACGGGAACTGCAGGCTACAGCAACAAGCAAACAGAATGCGCCACAATGGCATAAATCATGCTAAAGCCGCCTGCCAGGCAGGGAGGCTGCCGAGAACCACAAACGTTGCCCGCCCACGCCACGGACCCACCCCGTTTTTATGTGCCGCCCTAAGGTGGGACGTGCTCAAGTAAAAAGCAAAGCAAACTTTGCACAAAGTGGCAACGCGAATGGAGAGCAGCAAATGGAAAGCAAGCGCAAGCAGCCACCAAAAAGAACAACAAAAACTCGCTAAGCAAATGTATTAAAAAGTTTCTTTATTTAATTTGTTCATGAATGAGCAGCGGCGACAACAATGGCCGCACACTTTTAAGCGGCACTGTGCAATATCCACGCTGCCTGTAGCCCTCGCTAATTGTTGCCAACTATTTGCGCAGGGCGTTTAATAGTAAATGAGCGGTGGTGCAGAGGCGCGGGAGTGAGCTAAGTGATAGCGAAAGTGCGAAAATGCAATAACAAATTGCTGTGGAAGGTGGACTGGATGCAAATCTCTCTGAAAGCTCACTGCTATCTCATCTGCACCGCAAGTAAGCAAAGCTCAATCAGCCGCCAGACTTCTCTTTTTTCAGGAGACGTATCTGAGAACTTGCTGCTTTATTGCTTAGTTGCTTAGTTGCTTAGTTGCTTAGTTAATAATTTGATGTTGCTTTCGGTCGCATTGCAATCTAACGCTCTTGAGCTTTCGCTCACGCGTGAAACGATAATGCTCTATGCAGAAGCTTAACTGAGACTTAAGTGAGAGTTGAAATGAAAGTTGAAATGCGAAAACTGAAAACTGATAAAGAAACTGTGGCAACTTTTCAGAGAAACGCAAATTGGGCACCCATTTAGAAGAGCCATCCATCATCAAATGCAAATAGGGATTCAGTCAAAGTGCCATCTACTCAATGTACCCCCGCCCTCTCTATCTCTATATCTCTATCCCACTGCATTTCCATCTTCCTCTTCTCACCACAATCACCACTCCTCTTTAGCCCTTGGCGTCTTGTCTTCCTTCTTAAAAGGCAGTCAGTTAAATTTATTTGTCAATGGCAAAGAAAAGCGCAAAGTTGATGAGAAGAAACCCAAGTTGAAGTTGAAGTTGAAGTTAACGTGCAGCGTGTAACTAAGAAGCGCACTAAAAAGATGGTCAACTCTCTCTCTTTCTCTCTCTGTCTCTCTCTCTCTCTCTCTGTCTCTCTCTCTCTCTCTCTCTCTCTCTCTCTCTCTGCCTCTCCTACTCACACACATACACAATTACATGCGAGCACAGTGCTAAAAAGTTAGTCCTTGCTGGCATTGCATAGTGTTAGTTGAAATGAGAGAGGGAGAGCATAAGAGAGGAGGAGAGCGAGGGATAAACGAGACTGCTCGACATGAATATTAATTATGAATTTATAATTTGATAATCTTATTAAATTAATTTGAATTTCTGTCGAGTTTGAGTTAATTTAAAGTTAGTGCCACACGCACACTGGGGCACGCCCCAACGAACCACCCCCTATCGACCTTACCGCATATCTGATTTTGCATTCGAAATTTAATGACATGTTAATGTAATGCACAATTAAATGATTAACGAGTCACTTTGAATTCATTGGAATCGAGACACGAGTCTAGTTGAAACGCAATCTCACGCTTTTTAGACATAGATACTTGTTGTACATATGTATATACATATATGTAAATGTGCACACACTCATACATACAATCACAGTACATTTGGAGTAGATGATGCTGGGGGCGTGGCCAGTGCACTTTAGCGTAAGAGCCGCAAATAGCTGCGATAAATAAATCGCTAGGCCACTTAACGGCAAGTAGAGTCCCCCTCGCACCCTCCCTAGCACCCTCCTCCCACATACGCACGACCACCATACACCTTCCCGAAAATAAAGTGATTCACATAAAATACCAAAAAGTGGCGAGATCCACGAAATGTTGGCGCACCTTCTCTAATTTTAGAATGATTCCCCCGCCCCTCTCTTTCACTATAGCATTATCGATCGAATTGCTCGATCAATCGCACGGTCGAGCATTTGATCATATATAACAAAGTTTATGCGTTCAATTGTGTCACGTTTGCTGCCATCTGTGGCATTGGCAGCAACATACGACTGCAACTGCAACTGCAACAGCAGCAGCAACAACAACAACAACAACAACAACAACGACAAAAGCGAATAAGCAGACGATGCAAACTGAAATACTGCAATCACAAATAACAAATAACAACAAAATGCTTTGGCTAATTTTAGTTCACAAAAGAAGGCGATGGCAGCCTTAGGCTGAGCCATTGGAGGTCACACTGTAGCCTGGGTGGGAGCAGGAGGCAGGGGGCTTGGGGCACGAGTGGTAGCTTTAATGTAATGCCGATCGCGTCTTATTGTTCATATTATTGTTGATGCAGCAGCGTCTGTTGCAGTTGCAGTTTCTGTTTCTGATGCTGTTTCTGTTTCGGTTTCTCTTCAACACTCTAATTGGCATTGCCCATAAAGACATAAATTTTGCAATTAAATTGTAAACACAAACACATAAAAATGCGAGGGCGTCGTAGTGGGCGTGGCAATCAGTTGAAGTCTGCCTGCGATCAATAAATAAAATCATTTCATTACTGAGCCAACAACAGCAACAACAAGGACAACAACTACAACAACAGCTAACTCTCTTACTAATTATCCTTCTTCCTCTTCCACTCTCATTTTTCTATAGAATGCGAAAAATGCAAAATAAGCACCAAAAGGTTAAACCTCAACAAGTTCTGCAAAAGGGATTACGGTTAGTTCCAATATAGTCCCATATTTATGACTCAATTTCTCACATTCGATCGAATTTGATATTCTCAGCAATAATGGCCAAAGTCATTGGTCGAGATACGAGCAGCGAGGTGGCCAGCAGCGACCGATGGCGCGCAATGGATCCGGACGTGGACTACGAAATGGATCAGCAGCCGGAGGGGCAGGAGCACGGGTTTCGGACAGCAACTGGGAGCAACAGCGGCAGCGCTCCGGATTATCCAAACGACAGCGAAACGGCGCGTTACGATCTTCAAATCCAAGCGGTGTTCAAGCGCAGCAAAACCAGCGCCTATGGAATGCCGAATACAATGCTGAAACGGGGTCCTATGACCTGGATCATACCGATTAAGAATTTAGAGTGCCGCTGCCCCAAAATCAAAGTAAACAGGTGAACTCATCAAACATATTAGGTATTCTATATATTCAAATTGAAATTAACTGTGTCTCTTTACAGATCTTATTTGATTTTGGGTCGGGACTCGGAAGCGCCGCCCGGCTATTTGGGCATTGGTCCGCGTTCGATAGTTATCGAGTGGAAGGACGATTGGTATCGACGCATGAAACGCTTTCAACGCCGAGCGCGCACCTGTGCGTAGATATGCCGTCCTGCTCCCTCTTACATAAAGTGGCCATCTTTGTCTCTCCTTTGCTGTCAATTTAATTACCGTATATGACTATTTTTTTTATTTATTTTTTTTTTTTTTGCAATCCGTACTTGTAAACTTTAGAGTTTAAGTTAAAAACCAAAATCACACACTCAAAACAAAGCGCGTAGCAACTCTAATGAAATTTAACCAAATTCACACGAATTTGCATAGAATTTAAGCCAAGTTTTTCTGTGACTCAATGTAAGGGTGAAGTTTTCGCTTTGCTTTATTTCCAACTCCGAAATGCAAACACACATACATGCACACACGCATTTTTCATCTACCTTTTATATTTTTTATATCCCATTTTGTCGAAGTTTACTTAGCAGTACTTTAATTTGACAGCAGCAATTAATTTGATTTATTTAGCATTTTAGGGCCTACATAGCGGTATTTAATTTATTTAATTAACTTTAATTGTTATTTGACTATCAGTGAACGAAAGTATATATATCTAATCTATACGATTTGTATTATTTTCTATAATAAGAGCCCAGTCTAAATTTTTCCTACTGCAAATCACTCTTCAGCTATTACATATGCACTTATTATTATAAATTAACAACCCTGAACAACAACAACAATAATTGGCATATTAAACATTAATATATGAATAAATATGGAATATGCAACGAATTTCAACCTAAATTACAATTAAACAGCGCAATTGCGCAACAGAACAAAAAAATCATAAGTTATGTTTAAATGTAACTCATGAAACTTAAATAAATAGATATTGTACAGTGAAATCCAAAGAACACTAGTTTCTTTTGTTAATCGATTAATGATTACAAATTGAATTTTCGCGCCCAACAGTTTCGACAAATTCAATTGCTCTGAGAGTTGCCACCCATGCGACATTGCCATATCCCGAAAAAACTATCGTTAGAGAGGAAAGAGGTTTCAATGGTATCGCAACTTAAATTGTTAGAAATAAATTCGCCTGACTGCAAAATATAATATTATTAAAAGTCTAGTACTCCGTTATGTAGGATATTCTACTATCAGAGTGTGTTTATTATTTTGATTATAGCTGGCAGAATAACCATATTGACCAACTAACAACAAGGTGACAGAAAATGTGTTTACTAGTAACAAAATTTGTTTTGATAAACTAATTTTCACTTGGCTATAAAGTGGGTAAAGTAAAGGTAATGAGGAATACTGCAATTGTGGGACTCTCACTGTATTGTTTGCTAAAGGAAAAGAAAGTTGCGAAGGTAACAATAGAAATTATCATTCGAATCATTTATTTGAATATTTAACAATAAAACACAGGTGTTTTTAATTCATTTTATTTTTCAACATAGTCTCCTTTGAGCTCTATGCACTTGATCCAATGTTTCTCTATCTTTTTTATTCCTTCCAAGAAATAAGTTTTGTCGAGACCCTCAAAATAGGTATTTGTTTGTGAGATAATTTCATCATTGGAGTCAAATCTCTTTCCAACAAGCAATTTCTTTAAGTTTGGAAACAAGAAATACTCACTCGAGGATAAACCCGGGAATGCGGCGGATGAGGAAGCAATTTGTAGCGCAATTTATGAAATTTCGACATTGAAACTACTGATGTATTCACCGTTGCAAGGTCTTGGTGGAAAATAACCTTTTTCTTGATCAAATGTGGTCGTTTTTTCTCCAAATCATCATTGAATCTGTCCAATAAGTTGGCATAATATTCGCCATTGATTGTTCGTCCCTTTTGAAGATAATCAATGTGGATTATACCGCGTGCATCCTAAAAAACGGTCCCCATGACTTTGTTGGCTGACAAACCCACCTTGGCCTTCTTCGACGCCGATTCATCCGACGTTGACTGCTTGGGGTTTTGTGTGTTGTGGTGAATCCATGTTCCGTCCACGGTAATAAAACGGCGCAAAAACTTTTTCTTATTGCGGTTGAACAACGCCAAACACTCCTTCGAAGTAGCCACACGATTGCGTTTGTGGTCGATTGTGAGCAATCGCGGAACCCATCTTGAGGCTAGCTTTTTCATGCACAAGTGATCATTCAAAATTGAAACCAATGAGCCATGGGATATGCTTATTGCTTCTACAATCTCCCGCACTTTCAATCTGCGATCGGCCAACACCATATCGTGTATGTCTTCAATTGTTTCGTTTGTAGTGACCTCAACAGGGCGTCCAGAACGTTCCGCATCTCTTGTGCTTGTACGGCCGCAACGAAATTCAGTAAACCATTTCTTTACCATTGAAATTGATGGTGCAGAATCACCATAGTATTTATCTAGCTTACCCTTGGTTTGAGTGATGGTTTTTTTCCGCAAATAGTAATGCTTGATGAGCACACGAAATTCAGTTTTCTCCATTTTCTGTTACATTCTGCTCATCTGGGTACTAAGCTTAAATCAAAAATATTCTGTACGAAATATTTGGACTTAAGACATATTTGAAATCATTGAGTAATGATCTCTTGTATGTATCAATAAATAATATCCTATTTCCATGACACCAAATAAGGCCAATTACGTGATGTTTTATCGATGAATTCGATCAATCGTGGCAAATAATAACTCAAAAATGGTGAGCGCCAAATTAGTATTTTAAAATGCATTGGGAATATCGCGGTCACAAAACTCTCCATTTCTGTGCCACAGCATTTCAAAAAAATTATTTCCGGAGTTTAATTAACTTTATATTAGTATTGATGATCAAATATATAAATTATCAAAACCATGATTGGCCTATCGAAAACGGTTATATTTTCAGCTTCCCATTTATAAGCGAAAAAACATAAAACAAATATATGGATTTATTGCGTTGGTGTATTATATAGGTATAAAACTAAACTTACATAATGATATGGATTGCTTTTCAACTTAATATGTTTTTTATCAAATATATGTTTGATTTGTCAATAGTATATCTGAAATAATACAAACAACATAGTGTGCTTACAATAGTTTCAGCAATATTAAACGAATGGTCGTTATCGATATATCGATAACAAACCAACGTTATTTTCAACACAATACAACATCACCAGGCGCGCCAAAACGAGCTCGTAGGAAGTGTGCCCCAAATAAGCGTCGGTGTTATAAATTAGCAATTGTTAGTGGCGTAGTACGCAAAGGAATTAAGCGAGGATGAGCACGAGCCTAGATGAGTCAATATGCGTCTATTTTGTCAACAACACAAAGACCGAAAAAGATAGCGACATCGCCATCGCTGAGCAATACGCCAACGCATTGAAGGTGATGCGTGAGCATCTGGCGGATACGCAGTTGCGTGAAATCCGGCCAAGCGAGGGTTTTCCACTGATTGCCGGCGGTGGGTTGACCAAAAAGGATGTCTTCGTGTTGGCTCATTTCGAGGGCGATATCTTTGATCAGCTTCAAATGACAAAGGCACTGGTGCTGGGCCCGCCATGCATTGTAGAGTGCGTTGTTAAGTGCGAGGCGATACCGTTGGGGAGTAGTCCCATTTATTCCACAGCTATGCGTGACCTGCAGATCTCCGCCAGCGGAGTCTCCAGCTCGGAAAAAGATGAGCTGAAAAAATTGATCCACTGGATGGGCGGACACTACTTCCAAAACTTTGGACGCAACATTACGCATCTGATTTCTAACACAATTAAATCCAACAAATACGAGCACGCCACATTAAATAATGTACCTGTCATGCACGCAGATTGGGTGCAGCGCGTCTGGGAATGCAGTCACAGCAGTAACAGCAGCAGTATTAGCGCAGAAGATGAGCAGTTCGAGAAGTATCGTTTGCCCACGTTCTTTGGCGCGAACATCACCTGCAGCGGCTTGGAGGTAGCTCGAAAGGATGCCGTTATGCGTCTCGTTAATGAGAACGGCGGCATCTATCATCGAGCTTTTCGCTCCCAGCAAGTGGACATTGTCATCACCGAGCAATCTAAGACCGACTCTGAAAAGTATAAGGCAGCTGTGCGTTTCAAGAAGGACATTCTGTTGCCCGAATGGATATTTGACAGCCATGAACGTGGCTATGCGCTGCCCACCAAACAGTACGAGGTACGGCCACGCAAGCAGATTTCCACACCCACCAAGCGCAACACCAACCAAACTTCTGCGGATCAAACACAACTCTCTGACATTTCCAGCATAAGCTTTGTGTCGGGTACTGGACGGCGCATGTGCAGCGACGTCACTACCGTGAACGAAACACTGAGTAGCAGCAGCGGGAGCGTTAGCGTGCCCGCCAAGCAACTCCTCAAACAGGCGACGGCCAACAGCAGCACCGACAACCACAAGCAACAGCTCTATCAACAGACGCTGGCAGAGATTTGTCCGCGCAAGGCTAAACAGGCGGGAAGCTTCCTGGATGGCTGCTGTGTCTACTTAAGTGGCTTTCGTGCTGCTGAGCGTGAGAAACTTAATCGCGTTCTCAATACGGGCGGCGCCACACGCTACGATGATCTGCACGAGGGACTCAGCCACATCATTGTTGGCCAGCTGGATAATGCCGCATACCGGCAGTGGCAAAGCGACGGCATGCTTGCAGCGGTGCAGGTGGTGCAGCTTGAGTGGCTACTGGAAAGTATCCGCGCTGGTCGCATTGCCAACGAACTGCCCTATCGCATCTCCTTGCCGGATGTCAGTGAACAACCTGTAATTGCATCGCCTGGCAGCAAGCGAACTCTGCGCTCCATGAATCACAGTTTCAAGCAGCCATCAGCACCCATTAAAAAAAAGCTCTTCGAGGGCGGCATGCCCCCATCAGCTTCAACAGACCCCGAACCGGAGCTAGAGCCGGATCTACTAACACATTACTGCCAGGAGCAAGAGCCTGTCATGCCATTACCCGCCGCCAGCTCCACACAACTGTCACTCAGTGCAGCCGCAGCCTCAGCTGAATCAGCCGCGTCGGCACCAGTTACTCTTCGTCCTTCTGTCATTGCCTACCCCGATCTAAGTGCCAGCACGCTGTCGATAGACTTTGACAAGCTGGACTACTTCATGGGCGCCTCGGTGTATGTCCACGAGGCGTGTTTCAGCAGCGAGCTCTATGACCAGATGGTTAGCGAGTGCAAGGCGGCTCAGGGCTGTCTGGTGCCGCCAAGCTATAGTGATCCAGTGGACTATGTTATTGTCAGCTTCGAGCAGGCCATGGACGAGTCTGTGCTGCCGGTTCAGGCTCGCCATGTGGTCACGGAGCTATACCTGGAGAGCTGCATGAAACAAAACAAGCTGTTGCCGTTGGATTACTATCATAGGCCAGTTCCAGCCAATGCGCAAAAGGAGCCACTTCGTGGCATGACCATAGTGGTGTCCATATATGCGGGATTGGAGCGTGATTTCATCAATGCGCTGGCGGAGCTGCAGGGTGCTGTACTGAATAAGGCGTTTGTGAAGAAGGAGCGACCTTTGTTGGTGTGCTCCAATGCCGAGGGTTCCAAGTATGAGGGCGCTATCAAATGGGGCTATCCAGTGGTGCGTGCCGAATGGCTGCTGCAGTGCGCCCAGCGCGGTGAGAAGCTACCATATGATCACTTCTTGGTCGGCAAAAGTGCCAGCGAGTTCCCCGGATCACCCAAGCTCAAGGAGAGCAACAAGGACAAGACCATGACGCCACAAAATAAGACGCCTCTCTCTCGTAACCAAACACCTCTTTCTCATCACGAGATATCGTCCGCGGATCAAGTAACGATGCAGGAGGAGAATAAAGAGCAGCAGCCACAAATGGACCCACAGCCGCCGCCAGAATTGACGCCATTGCGGAATCCCCGTGTCTCGGAGTTGGTCACGGGTCTGCCCAGCTCAAGGCGTCGCAGCTCAGGCGGATCCACCACACCAGATTCACCGCACACGCCACTCAGTCATAGAGGCAACGCCGGTGGTGCATGCAACTTTGACTTCCTGGAGCAGGTGGTGCAGCGACTCGACACCAGCCAAGCACGCGACTGCGTGCGTCAGATAATCCGCGAGATGCGCGAGAACCAGACACCAGAACTGGAGCGCATCAGGCGACAGGCATGCACGCCTGTCAATCGCCGCCAGACATCGCGACCCGCACCAGGCATACCCAACTTCTGCCTAACACCCGAGTTCCAACAGCGTATGGCCGACGACTTCGAACGACGTTGGCGTTTGCCCAAGCAACAGATCAGGCCGGACACTCCCATATCGGTAATAAGGCAACGTGTGATGCGCATCACCTGCGAAACTTTGGGCATAGATTATGTCGCTGGTGAGGAGCAGGAGGAACAGCAGCAGAAAAAGCAAGAGGATCAGCAGGTGGGAAGAATACTCTTCCAGTCTAGATCAGCTGCACTCGGTTCGCCGTTCATACCGAACACACAATCCCCAAATTCTGCAGTAGCTGCGAATGCTCATCCTCGGGAGGAGCTACCCAGCGGCAGCACTATTAACTTTGACAAGATCAGCTTTGAAGAGTCGGCATCAGACAATTTGTCGGAACTGAGGCAGATCACCGATTATCTTAAGAGCCGTGAGTCGCGTCGCAGCAGCTTGAAGCGCGACCATGAGGGCCAAGCAAGGAGCGAGGTGCAGTATGTTCAGCCTTTCGAGTCAGAGGGATTCGCCCTCACCACCAGCGAGGATATCGTAGACTGGCGTGATCCTGCCGAGTTCAATGGAGCCAAGCGAACCTCCGATGGTGGTTCGCCGCTGATGCGTCATTCGGGTACACCATGCTTCAGCATATCCTGCGGCGATGACGAGGAGAAGCGCACGCTGCTTATGGAGCGCATCAAGAGGCTTGGCGGCAACATCTGCCAGAATCTGGTTAACTATGATCCCGCATGCACGCATTTGCTATGTGAGCGCCCCAATCGTGGCGAGAAGCTACTCGGCTGCATGGCAGCTGGCAAGTGGGTCCTGAATATCCATTATATTGAGGAATGCCACGCCCGCGACGCCTTTCTTGACGAGTCGCTCTTCGAGTGGGGCAATCCCAAGGCGCTTAATCTGCCCGCCTTGACGCCGGAGGAACAGCCAATTGCTATGGCTGCCCATCGCTGGCGTACCGAACTGTCTGTCGGCGGTGGAGCTTTCCAGGATTTTCGTGTCATACTCAGTCTGCAAGAACGCAGCCTGGCCGCTATCAGGAACGTGCTGCGCGCTGGCGGCGCGTGCATTTTGGAGCCACAGTCGCCGTTTAGTTCGAATCCTTCTGCTGCGGACGCCACTCATTGCTTTATGGATATGAAGAAGGCGCCTCTGGCCGCATCTGACTTTGTCTATCTGCAACAACGTGGCGTCCACATCATGTCCCAAATGTGGATCAACAGTTACCTAATGGGCGGACGCGAAGCCAACTTAGAGAAGTACGTGTTGCGGCAATAGCGACTGAGAAACCCTTCTCCGATAATGGAATCAACACAATTTTTTTCTTGTTAAATTTTTCTTTATCCGAGTTTTCACGATTACATTTATGAAATTTATTATAATTTATTCATGAAGAAACTTCATCGTGATAAGTCGATCTTATTATTTTAGAATAGCGGTTCTAATATCCAGACCCGACAAAAGTCTGATTTCCATTTAGTTGTAAGATTACAATTAAATTTTCATTTTTAAATTTCACAAATTATATGCATTTTCTTTTAATCAAACTGGGTAGCATGTTTTTGAAGCCGGATTTGTTCCTCTAGAAGATTTAAATAATTTCTAATCAATTAAAATTTACTCTGCCTAATTAAAAAATCAATTTTATATAATAAATTTAAAAAAAAATAAATTATCGAGAGATTTATATTCAGAAGGTCCAAAAATATACTATAATTATTTGAGTCAGTCCCATTTCGAGCCTGGAATGGTATTAGTTATGTGCCTACAAATATTCGTGAACGAATTCATTCCATTTTAACCTTTTCTATCTTTATTTATCCTAGTTCAGAAATTGTTATCTAAAACAATTACTATTATCTTTGAAATCTATTTATCCAAAATATACCAACAGGAAAAACATTTTTTTTCCATGCGCGTTCCCCAAAGAATTCGAATCATTGATATTCAGATTCTACATATAATTTAAACTATACCTCAGATAATAAAAGACATTAGAATTCTTGAATTTTGTTTTATTTTGTGTTACACAATAAGGAATATTAAGTTGATTTTCATGTTTCATGCAGGCTTAAATATATTACGAAGTATATATTTATATATATGTGTGTGTGTATAAGTACATATGTACTTACTAAATATATACGATTATACAAATATAATGCAGGCGTCGAAAAATAGTTAAAACAGTTGATAAGCTGCTAATTGAAATTGATTGTTGTTCTATACCCGCGTTTGATATTTTATATATTTATAACAATTTGATACATATGTAAATTTCGACATCAACTGAGCATATAATAAATATATGTTTACAAATACAGATAGAAATATCAAACGTGCCTTAATCGCAATAGCACAGTGAAGCTTGGCTGGAAAACAACTGACTGAACATCAAGTTAAAAATACGAGAAAATAAATGGAACAATGAAACAATGGAAAAATAGAACTCGATGCAATACTTAAGACTTAACAAAGTTAAATATATATATGTATATAACAATTAACCATGCCCCGCTGCTGCACCTGTGTCCCCGGCACCCAGTAGCATTAATCCAGGTAGTCCATGGTCTTAATAAACTTGACAACCGATCCGAAGAGCGTCCAGTAGAATTCATCCTCACCGTCCAGCCTCTTGCCCAAGAAGCAGCTGATGTACTCCACTGTTGAGAGCAAATAGGGAGGATTTGCCTGTCAAAAGAAAAGAGATCGACAGATTAGCTTAAATGCTACACCAGAAATATAAACGATTATTTACCATAATGACCACATAGATGAGCACAGGCAAGACATCGTCGGCGGCAGGCACACGTCCGCTAGACATGCGCAATAGGCTCATGATGCTAGAGATGCAGCTGATTATTAATGTACGCAATTAGATAGGAGATTAAAATGCACTTGAATAAAATCACTTACTTGATGATGCAGTGCAGCTTCTCACGCGGTGTTTTATAGGCTGCCATGTGGCAGAGCTGCTGTTGAGCAAAAGTCCAGGGCGCCTCCCCCAAATACTCCTGTGCAATGCAGAGTGCAGGATGGGCCGGATGCACAATGCGTTGGAGCTTGCCAATGTGTGCAGCCAGCACTTCATCCCGGGACACATCGGCATCTTCGTTGGGAAACATCACCTTCTCGTACATTTGCTCGAGCAGCAACCGTTCAATGGCATCGCGCGCCGCCTCACGTTGAAAATCGTCCTGCAGACCGCCGTCACGTAACTCCTCCAGCAAACCCTCAACAAACTCCTCGATCAGCTCTAGCCGCTCATCGCTAACGCTGAGCAATGCAAACTCCGCCTGGAAGTCTTGCAACTTGCTCTGCTGCCGGCCCAAATATAAACGCACTAGCGACTGCAACATGCAACGCTGGCAGCTTCGCGCCTCGCCCCTCAGTCGCTTCTCCAGCTGGTCCAACTGCTCCGACCGCAGCAACAATTGCTGGCGATGCACCAGCAAGTACTGTAAATAGCTTTTCCTTCGTTCCAGATCGTGTTGGAGCTCCAACAGCAGCTGGGCATGCTGTGGCCGCTCCAGTTGCGCCAGGCAACGCAGCGCCTCCGCCACATGCGATATCTGCGGCAGCCTCTGAAGGCTGATGCACTGCGCCAACTGAATTTGCAGGTACGTCTGCAACGGCGTCGCGTCCAATGGTCTCAACGTCGTCTGCCGAAAGTCGCCGCTATGCAGATCTGTTTTCGATAGGACCGTGCGCAGTTTTTGCTTAACGCTACTGAACACAACTCCAGGCAATTGTCTGAGAACAGTTGGACAGAGAGGGATATATAATGTTAGAGGGAGACGCACGATTACACGAGTACTATTGTAAGAGACAGATATGGAGATAGGGGTATTGGTAGAGAATTATCTTGTCCAGCTTGTCTGGGTAAAAGTTTATGAAGCGGAACAGCCGAGCGAACGCGACATTATTATACCCTGTACAGTTCTCTATAATATAAGTATTTTGATAATTATTACTCCTAAATTAAAAATATATCACGACCACTCATTTTTAGTGGCAACCTCCCTTTGGCCGGTCCATTCCTGCAATATGTCTGAGTGCTACGTTACTTTATTTACATATCCATGTGTCGCAGTCGTTCGCTGTCTCGCTCGCATTCATGTGCTGGCAGCAAAGAGCAAAGCGCAAGCGATTCAATGCAAACATTTCTTTTTTGATTACCTTTCTTATTTATAGCCCGATCTTGATGAAACTTTCAACATTGCTCCTATAGGACATTCTTCATGCACCAGTTAATTTAGAAGTGTCGAAGCTAAAAATGTGGCCATAATCGGTTGTTTTCAATTTTCGAGGAAAGGGATAAAAGGTATCCAAAATTTAAAATAAACTTGATCTGAGTATGGTATACATGCCATATTTGGTGTATTAGCTCTTATAGTTGCTGAGACGCGTTTATACAGATGGATGGATGAACGGACGGACAGACGAACGGACGGACTTTATTGGGTCTGCCACGCCTCCTGTCTTTTACATATTTTTTGCACAAAGCTATGGAAACTAATCAACTAATCATCAAAAGAATGTGATATATGTCCTTCCTCATAGGGGTAAATCAATTTGCAAAAGGTGGATCATAGGCTTTGGCTAGGATATCGAGTAACTATGATGTGCGACAGATCTTGATTAGTAATGAATCAATCAAATGTGCAGATGTTAGGGGCATCCAAGCTTACCCGCCATTAGTTGATTGTCCATGAGCCGAAGCTGATAGACTGGGGCCATGTCCGTGGCCATTGCCGGTTGAGTCGGAGTTGGTGGCATCGCTTGAGCTGCTAACCTTGCGTCTGTATTTGGCCAATATATCCTCGCTGCTATCACAGTAGTGGGTGCCGAAGCTGGCGCAGGCGGAGCTAGGATCAAAACTGACGCTGCGACTCTGATCATTGGCGTTGCCATTGTTGTTGTTGTTGATAATGCTGCTCAAGCGTTGATTTGTTGACGAGGAGGATTTGCTATTGTTGCTGCGCCTGTTCTTGAAGATGCCCTGCTTCAATTTGTTTAGAATGCCGGCGCTCTGTTCCCGCTGCTCACGTTGCCCGTGGTGTTTCTCCTTGTCTGCACTGGCGTCGAAGCTGATGCTCTTTGGTATGGCGCCGGTGGCCTTGCTTGGCTTCGATGGGACTACAGACTGGTCATCGTGCAATTGTAACTGCTCGGCCTGGGCACAAAGCAGCTGCAACTCCTGCTGCTTGTCATCATCCGTTTTGTGTTGAGTCGGCAGCATGGCCTGTATCATGATCTCGTGGTTCTCGTAGTTAAGGCTCTGGTGACGTCGCTCACTGCCACCGGCCAGAATCCCATTGCGTCGTCCATCCACACTCGCCGTGCGCTGCTCCATGGAGATGCGACGATGTTCGACTCCACGCGAATGCTGCTCATCGCCAAACTTGTCCAGCAGCTGCTGCACCAGGCCCGGCGGCTCGTCCTTGTCCTCGCTGTAGTCACTGAAGTCAATTAGATCACGCTGATTGCTGACAGTCGCTGCATGGAGTTGCTGCTGCTGTTGCTTCTTCTTCTTATGATGATGATGATGATGATGGTGGTGATGGTGATGATGATGCTGCTGCTGCAGCGACTGTTGCTTGGACGACTGAGGCTCCTCTAAATTCAGACTCTGATTTGAAATGCTGCTCTCCGCGGATGTCTGTCTTCGCATACAAGCAGTTCCCATGAGGGGTGTGCTCTTCCTGCCTTCCGCAGCGCTGCATTTGTACTGCTGCTGGAAGCTGCTATCGCCACTGTCGCCACCCAGACCATGATAGCTAGTCCGTACGGAGCTACGTGCCAGAGACGAGGATACTTGATAATGATGTGCATCATCGTAAGAGTTTACCGCATCGAAGAACGCCGAATCTTCTTGACTCCGTTCGCTGGCGCTCGCATTGCCATTGCCATCGGCATCTGCATCCGCATCGCCATCGCCGCTGCTGCCAGGCGTCTGTTCACCATCGTCGAGAACGACAGCAAGCGCCAGGGGCGCTACAATGTCCGATTTGGCAGTGATGCTCACATTGTCATCGGTATCGATCTCAGCCAGTTTCTCGGAATCACTAGCCAGCACATCGGTGCTCCAGTTGGACTCGGAGCGCTGATCAGAGGCATCCATGATTGGAGCAGCGGCTCGTGCCAGCGCTTCCACCACAAAGTTATTGTTGTCGCCAGGCAATACCACAGCGGAGGGTATCAGCGGGGTGGAGAAGTTTCGCTCCCTATCCCTGTCTCGCTCTCGCTGTTGCTCATTGCTGGCGTCCAGTGTATTCTCTGAATCGCTGGCGAGAACATCCGTCGACCAGGTGTCCGATATAATGCTCACATTCTCATCGCCTTCAAACTTCTTCAGCTCGAACTTACAGAACTTATCCTCGATATCAGAGCGTACCTTAGAAAGTAGCATATTTTGCATTTGTGGTGTTGGACGCGCCACATGATGCGGTAGCTCACCGGCGGCGCCATCTCCGTCGGTTACCTGTGATGACGGTGTGTCCCGGCCACTAATGTTTGGCGTTCCGCGGCCGGACACATTAGCGGAAACCATGTCCGACAAGTTGTCATCGTTTTCCGCATCGTGCACATCCTGCTCCTGTTGCTCCTCCAGATCCAGTGAGCTGGCCACCGAATGATTCGCCGAATGCGCCGCCTCACTAATCACCTCAAGATTGTCCGAGTTGCCAATTGATGCGTCATCCTGCGGACGGCGCATCGCTTCCAAACTGCTCGCGTCGTCTGCATTGGAAGATGCAGCTGCCGTCACGACTGCCGCGGGAGTTATTTCCTGCCCAATGCAATTCATCTTCAGCAAATCTTCCTCTGTCAGCGGCTTCAGCTTACACTTTGCGGCGGCATTGTAAATGCTAAACATCAGCACTGGCTCATTTCCATCCGCTGCTTCCGCTTCTGTTAACGATGGCCCAGTTGTGGCTACGGCTGCGGCAGCTGCTGCTGCTCCACTCACATTGCCGCCACAAGAACTGAGGCTGGTGTTGCTGCCACTGTGAGAGGAGGAGCACTGCTCCAAATCCCCATTGGCCATGCCAGACGGTCCGTTTCCTACAATCGCAGTGCTTGCAGTATTCCCATTGCCCAGCTCCGGCATGTGGATAGAGCTGCTACTGCTGTTAACAGTGGCATTGGCATTGGTGTTGGTGTTGGTGCTAAAGTTCATGCCTTTGGCCAGCTTCTTTTTGGTTGCCTTGCCCAGCCGCATAAGCCCCTTGTTGGAACGTTTTCCGTTCGTTGGATGAGACGAAGCTTTATCAGCGCTAACCGATTCGGCTGCGGGCACTGAAGACGTAGTTGCCCCCGACTCCGGCTTGGGTATTCGAGAAAGAATGCGCTGTAGTCGCTGCCGCTGTTCCACGGACACATCATAATCGGCACGTGACGCGAGCAGACGAAAGAAGTAGGCAAACTGATGCAGCTCACGTTGATTAATGGCTAACTGGGCACGTTCAAAGTCACTTTGCTGGGGCAGAATGGCAACGACATCTTCACCAGTTTGCCCAACGAGCAGCATCTCCATGAGTTGGGCCAGCTCGCTGGCCTCATCGCTCAACGCCAGGCGTTGCAGCAGCTGCACTATCTGATTGAGATTATGACGCATCTGTTCATTGACATTCACGTCGATAATGCCCAGCAGATCAGCGCTAACAATGGCTGGGCAAATGAAGTGCGTAAATACCAAATCGGACAGCAGCTGGCGTATTTCGTGGTCACTGTGTCGTTGCGTCTGTCGCAGCTGCTGACCGAGCGTTTGCAGAAGCCAACGTAGCGAGCTGGAAAGAGAGCCCAGCTCTGTTGCAGGCTCCGGACAAATGCTTGAACGTGTGCATGCAATTTACCCAAGGTGTCGGCATGGAAACGCACTATGTTACGCTGGTAGGTAGCACTGGTCTCATCCTCCCCAAAGCGACGTTGACGCTCACGTGCTGTGAAACTCTGGAGCAGCTTGTGGGGATCCATATCCAGCAGTGCCTCGTGTTCACTCAGCACAGCCATTAGTGGAGCATGCAACGCTGCCGTAAGAAATATGCGAGCAGAAAAGAGAGACTCCACCAGACGCTGATAGAGGCGGGCAAATGAGCTGCCTTTAGCGCGCAGCAATCGACGCGGCTGTTCGCTGTTCAGAATTTGCATCTCGATCAATTCGCGCAGCAGCTTTAGCAGCAGCTCAACATCCTTCGTGTTGATCGCATTACCGTAAAGTCCCGTCGCAATTGTGTTTACAATCTGTTCCAACTGTGCCGGCGCCAACAGCGATAGCCGATCTGCTGTTGCCAGCGACAAGGCCAGCAAATATGGCGTATTATACAGGTAATTAAACAGATCCTCATAGGCCAGGGCATGCTAAAAAAGAAAGTGGCCATACATTAATATTTAGTAAAATATAATTTATGTTTGTTATCAGCATATAAAGGAAAATTGCAAGAACGTTTACTATTCGACAATTTTGGCCATAAATCCAGACGCTTCTCAAATAATTCAATTCTAGCAAAACATGCTTAACAACATACGCTTTTTTAAAAGTTCTGATCGGTACAAATACATAATTACATACATATTCGATTAAATAGTTGATTTATAGATCGATAGCTTCGATTTGTGATAGAATCTAATATTAATTGGATGACTCTTATTTATCTACAGATAATAGACAAATTTATATATTTTCTTAATTGATTTTATACCCAATTGAAGGCAATTCTTGAGTTTTTAAATGTTCATTCTTAGCTATCGATGAAATCCTCGGCTCTCAATCAAAATTACATTTAATTCGAAATCGAAAACAGAAATTTATTTGGGTGATTGAAATCGGAAATAGAAATATGGTGAGAACTATGATTATGATATCTGAAATGAAGCTCATTGGAGTATTGCTGTCCAAAAGCCATTAGCTTGATCGTATTATGGGCACATTCGTGCAACAAAAGTACGCAATAAAGAAGCAATAAGAGAAATTCGCAAACGTATCAAAAGTATTTTCCGGCTTTTGTTTTGTTTCCCTAATAGCTGCAATAACAATGTAAATGTTCTTTCACTCTATTCATATAGAAAATCGGTCTTTGTTGTCTGGATTTACATGTATCCAACTGAGTATGTTTGCATTTATAAGTTTACAAGCTTGCGAACATCGATATAAACAAATATGTCAAGTCGTTCACATACTACTTGTTAGTGCTATTGTACTATCATTGGGCATTGTGGGAGATACCAACCTCGTAGGGCAACACCTGTTTGGCATCCAGGAAGGGAGCAGTCTCGTATGCACTCGCTCGGCGGCAGCAGGCAAATGGATCGTGATCAGATCTGGCCAGCAGCAGATCATGCAGATTCTGTCTTTGTTGTGCACAAATGTACGCCAGCTAAACAAGGATGAAGGGAGGAAACCCGAGTTAATAATGAGCAATGAGTAACAAACAGTACGAGTACGTGACATCGTTAACAAATATAAATGACAATTTAAACCTGTGTTATTGTTGCCGCATTGGTCTCCAGGGTACAGGTGAGCTGTGCGAAGGCTGCCTGCTCGTGCTGAATGAAGAGCTGTTCCTGACGCAGGGTGCGGGCAAGGTCCATGATCTCCAGCAGATTACCGGCAGCTGTGGGCTCCATGTTGAAGCCGAAGCTCGCTGTAAATAAAAAGCAATATTTACATTATTTTTTATTATTTTTTGCTATTTTGAGTTTCTTTTCAGCTTTGCATTTATAAAAATTACATTGCAATTAAACTCAATACAATGTTGTATTTGTATTAGTTAATTAAATATTAAATAATTTCAATATCATAAATGATTTCATCAATATTTGTTGTTTCGCTTAATATTGCTAAATGTAATAACTAAATATTATGAATATATTTGGCCGACATTTTAACTGCAATGTCTCATTTCAGGCCCAATTTGAATGACAGCACAAAGCGGAAATTGTTATATCTGGAGGGCCCTGGTACAGTTGAGGTATAAATATGATCGAACTGTGAATAACTGACGCAAAATGCCAGTATGTCGGATACCCTACGCTCCCAAGGGGGCAACTGGCAACTGTATTTGTTACCAGTTTTCCTATATTTATATTGATGCACAAGTAGATGTGGAATTCATATCAGTACGTTGCTTAGCTTATTAATAATGCTCTAATTGCAAAGTAGATATTATAAGGTTTCATAAGAAGAAGCGTGTTTCATGACACGACTTTCTCCATTTCCACTAATTCCAAACGAGAATTATTTGTATGTCAATTAACGCGCCTTTGCTAAGTGACACATCTCTTTTATATATTATTTAATAAATAGTTATATGCAATGATGAATAGATTACAATGAGGTATGAAGAATTGATAATCTTCGTCAAACTGTGAGATATTAGACAAAATTAGATATAATATAGTGAGTCTCAAATATATTTACAATAGTTTCCCAAAAAAAGGTGAGTAAAGTGCAAAAACGCTCAAATTCGAAGCGCTCCTATTTCGACTGTACGCTGGGCTTTGAATTTATGAAGCGTTTGGACGTATGAGAGTATCGTGTGTGAGTTTAAGTGGAAAAAATAATTATTATTGTTTTAAGTTTGGTTAAATGTTTGGCTATCTTATCGTATGGAATTAAGTGCGGTCGACATCATGACTTAGAATTGTTTTCGTTCATACATAACTGGATATGTACATAGTATGACCAATTGACAGGTACCCGGTTACTGGTGACTAGGTCCAAGTGGGGCTGCTGCCCCGGGTCCAATACAATTTTACAATTGGGAACGTATGTATGTCTGTAAGCTTCTATGCCTGTATGTGTATATGTGTATGTGCATAATGCGGAAAATGGCAAATATGAGGAATGTGCAAACAGAAAACAAAACAATACTGATTTGTTGCGCTCATTACACAAACACACACACACACACAGTACACACACCCACTTACACAGATACTCACACAGACTCAGAACCCACGTCAAGGGGGCGTTTAAATATACCAACAAATGGGGGGTGGTGATCACTCTTAATACCTACATAAAGATTGCATCTGTGTGTGTACATAAATTTGTTATTTCACGTACCATGCACTGAATATAACGACGAATATGTATACGAATGACAATCAAAGCATACGCGCTAATCGACAAATGAATGGAAATGCAATAGCAAAGATGTTGATAAGGGAGTGAGACGGTGGCGGCCACTGCCAATTATGTGGGCGCCTGTTGGAGCGAGTGAGAGGTCACATTATACGAAGGCCAAATACTTATTTCTTGTTTTTCCTGCATTCAATCAAGGCGTAAAGAAAGTAGGACTTATGAATGAAAGCGACGCAATACAATAAATACAATAAAAGTGACTTAACGACGTCATAGCAAACCACAAGCAAGCACACATCCACACTACGCATATACAGACGTATGTGTTTGTAAAAATAAGTCTTTCAGTTCAAAAAGACAATTGCACACACCTAGTCTCTCAAATGTAGCTGTTGCTGCTTCTGTCTGACAATGTTTATCTAAGACTGTAATTATTCAGAAATTACTAACCAACCAGCACACGAAAGACAAGAAAGCGTCCGCCTCAACAGTAAGTGGCAATAATACAATTGCGTTATAGCGCGTGTGAAGCTGCGACCAAGTTGTGTGAGTTAGTTTGCTTGTGGGACACTGTGGGCTGACTGCTGCTGTTTTTTGCTGCACATTCGCGTTGACGTTCACTTTACATTCACACAAACGCATACATAAACAACGATAACTTTTCGGCTGCGTCTACTTTATGTGCATTGCTTACTATTGAATGTGCAATGTTCGCGTCCTTTTTTAGCCGTTTATTGTTGCGTTGACAATTGATAGTTGCAGAGAAGCACAAAAAAAGAACCGTTTAAAATAACAAAATTAACAGCACAATAGCAATAACACGCGTCTGTTAAAGAAACATAACAAAAACAATCATCTTATTACTTCTGCGATTACATATACACTGAATGGAAAATAAACTAAAACTGGTATCGATAGCTCGTGTACATATCGATGTCAGTGCATTTAGCAACTCTGGCTAGTAGTGCTGCGTTTCTTTCATTAGAACGTATTTAACAACACTAATCAATGCTAGTGTCAGACAGCTGTTTGCCAATTGCGCTTATTTTATTTCGTTGCATTTTAAAGTATTTTACGATTAACGCGCACATTTGATTTATATAGACACAATGCCAAAAGTGCGTCGTAGTCGCAAACCGCCACCAGATGGGTGGGAATTAATTGAACCGACACTGGAGGAGCTGGAACAGAAAATGCGAGAAGGTATGAGAATGCTGACGCCGCTTGTTGTTGTAATAAAAAGTTTTGTGCATTTATAGCGGAGACCGAACCTCACGAGGGAAAACGCATCACAGAATCGCTTTGGCCCATTTTTAAAATACATCACCAGAAGACGCGCTACATCTATGACTTGTTCTATCGCCGAAAGGCCATCAGCCGAGAATTATATGACTATTGTCTGAAGGAGAAGATAGCCGATGGTAACCTTATAGCGAAATGGAAAAAATCGGGCTACGAAAATCTATGTTGCTTGCGTTGCATCCAAACGCGTGATACGAATTTCGGCACCAACTGCATATGCCGCGTGCCAAAGTCCAAGCTGGAGGAGGGACGCATTGTGGAATGTGTGCACTGCGGTTGTCGTGGCTGCTCCGGCTAATCCATTCAAACGCTGCTTATCAATGATATATTCACATAGTTTATAGAATTATACAATTATTTCATTTCATTATTGATCTAAATCGCTTGACTATCCATTCAGAGGAAGTACTAATTAAGTAGTTCGTATGTAAATACTACATCGTTAGTAATAATGTCACCTTGATAATGTGAAATGTGTCACTTGTAAGCGACGTAATTATATAGTACAACGAATATGCTTTTTTTTTTATCAACTTTCAACAATTGCAGATTTGAATTCAGTATTTATTTAAATATTTTAAATTTGTAATCAACCCACTCAATGGCAAGTCACATAGACAAGAGATGGTTACGTTCTTAGTAAATACTCTTCTTAGATCTTAGACTCTTATCCTCCAGAGCAATTTGCAGAATATGACGAAAAACGTAGAGGAATTTAGACAAAATCCGACGTGGTGTGCTCATCTCTCTTGTTCCTTACAATATAGACTATGCTCGGCCCCAGTCGGCGATGCACTCACGGTGTACATGGTGACTATGAGAATGCTGTAGATGCTGATCAATATAAAATAAGGATGGAGTGCTCTTAATTTAAGGTATCATCTATAGAATATTTGAGATTTCGTTAATCTTTAATTTAAGCAGAAAAAAAAACTAAAGAGAATCTCATTATTTGATTATAATTATGTTATATATGTCGAGATACGACGAAATTGAGAGACCAGTTAATCCAGAATTAGCTGTAAATAAGTTAGTGCAACGCTGTTATGCATATAAAGCGTAATGCTTTCCGCAGAGCTAAAGACAGCGTATCTCCTTGTTAACGTTCTCGAGACAAGCGCATAATTTTTCATTTGGAACGAGTATATTAATTAAAATGCTGCAGTAATTTCAATGCTAAATGCTCACCTTGGACTGCAATTCCGCCCGTTTTCATAAACGCTACATAGAGCACCCACTGGTGGAATATATTTTGTAAAAAGAGAAAAACGAGCTGTCAAGGTTCGCAGGAATACCTCAAAATCCTATTTCATTTCCATACTCAATACATGTTTGGCATTTTGTACTAAATTCTCGCCACAAATCCTATTGGGCGTCCATTGTTGCCTGCCTCCTCTAGGCTGTGTCTGTGAGGGTGTCTATTCCTCGCCTGCTGTTGTGTCACAGAAATTGCATGCACAGCCACATGTACTTACATACACGTATGCAAATATGTATGTATATATAAATACATAAATATATATATATATATATATATATATATATATATATATATATATATATTAATTTAATGCCCTGAACAATTTATTACTGCGCTGACATAATTCAAACTCAATGGCAATAGCGTTGTGGGTCCTCCCTTACGGAAAATTAGGAAGCGGAGAAAGGAGAATGTCGCTTTATGTGCGTATTTATGGCTCCTGTTTTTTTCGGAGCACCCACAGTCGAGTCACAAATTGTCAATGCTGAACTGGACGGACGACTGCTTCAAGTATCAGAGCCTGGGTGGTTGGTGGGTGGTTGCTGTGGTCTTTTTCGGTCGGGTCAACTTCTGTTTGCTTTCGACTGGGATTCGATAAAATGATTATAAATGGTTTTTTAATTATACTTATGGACAGTTTTTTTTTCTCATTTGGCCGGCAGGAAATAGATTCGCATTTCCTATCACGATATTTTAGGACGAGACGCGATGCCATGTAATATAATACATGCTCATATTTTTGGACACAATCGTACCCACTCTGTACTACGCAGAGACAACGATTTGAGTTTGCTGCCGTCTGTTTCCGACAGTGCTCATCTGGGCTCCCGCTTATTCACTGGAGATGGAAGACATGGCAACCAAACAAATGGAAATGGGTGTTTTATATTTAGACACCTAGATCCCTCATCAGGACAAACAGGCGACCTTCTTAGTACTCAATATCTGCTTGTACACTCCTAATTATGTGTATGTACATTTGTTTAAGCGGCTACTGTGCAAATTAAAATTACAATTGTTACATTCTAAGCTGAAGCGACATGTTCTGGGCTATTAAAAGCATTTTCTTCTTTAGAGGGCCTTTCTGTAATTCCAGATTAACCTGCAGGGACATAATGTTTTCTTCCGTTATTTTTCACTTTAATTTCTGCCAGGGTTGTCACTTTATGAAAATGCTTACAACCAAATTTTATAGAAAAAAGTTCAGCTGATAATTTTTAATATAATTAATTCGTACGGCAATCTTTTTTACCCATATGCAATGTTTAATATGCGATATTTTCAATACAAAATTAGATAACACATGCAACCCTATTTTTTCTGAAAGATCATTTTATTCTGTTAATTTTCGAAAAACAAATTTTTGTTGTACTTCAACAATAACAACAACAACAATCATTTCTTTGAATCCTTTTTTTAAATGATAAGAACAATTTGACCAGTATTAACTCGTTAAATATTTACTATTTGTTTAAACATGCGATTTTTTTTTAAATATTAATATTGGGTAACATCGCCTTTTGCCTTTACAACTTTACAATTCTTTGGCATAAATTTTAATAAATTCTGGCATTGTTCTGTTGAACAATGGGTGCTTTGAGGCTCATTTTGTATGTTTCCTTTTATTATGGGGATATATGGGGATATATTCTCGATTGGGCTTAAGTCCGGACTATTTGATGGCCCAGCTAAGACCCCAATTTCCTCATACAGCAGCTATGATGTGGTTCGCTTGGCAGTATGAGTTCGTGCTCCATCCTAGTATGTTAGTGCAGTTGTCGTAAACCTTTGGCAGACATACAACCCCAAACCATTATGCTTTCTGGGAACTTAACTGTCATTTTAAGGCAGTCCTTATGGTATGTTTCAGTTTTGTTACAAACAACTCTCTCTTACGCATCACCGACACTCACATCAAATTTAGCTTCATCGCTAAATATGATTAAGTCCTTTGCCTTTGAGTCCAAGACATTCGTTCCCGACACCATTGTAACCGCTTCTTCTTTTGGCGAAGCGTAAGTAATGGTCTTTCCTTGGCCTAAGAGTAATTTAATATACTGAGTAGGTAACATATAGAACTTATATCCAACATCTCGCAACTTAATACCTTTTCCGGTTTCATCAGATAATTGGGATACCTCATTTCTTGAACTTTGACGACGATCAGCCTTCACAATTGTGGCCAGGACTCTTTTATCACGAGCTGTTATTGCCCATGTTCGGCCTCTATTTGCGATATTATTTTCAATTTATAATAATCTATAACAAAATATCTTTTTTCCTAGCAAATCGGCTTACCACGTGCCATCGTTGTTAAACTTTCAATACTTTGAAGCAAGAAATGAGTTATTCTTACATTCAGCACTGCATAACTGTTTTCAGATTATGACTGGATACTGAATATGTTACACTAAACACTTGTTCTAAGCTAAGCCAACATACCGTACGAGTTAGTACTGGTCAAATTTTTCTCATCTTGTACTTGTTAATTAGAATTTATAAATTTTGCAAATTTTCAACTGGCAAATGATCGCCCGACCTGCTGCGTCAACTGAGTTGCTGAGGGAATATTTTGCATGACAAAACAGAATAAGTGTGTTTCAAGCATTTTGAACTGGATCGCTAAGCTTCTTACTTTCTATCAATATACATTTTCCAGTTCTAACTTGATTGTCTTTCATTCATTTCACATTGCGTAGATGTAATATGACGCGGCTCAAAGAGGCAAAGAGCACGGCCACCATCGTTATTAAGCCAGGTGAACTTTGGGAGCCACTCACTGCGGAATTTGCGAGTTGCCTTTGTAAACTCGTTATTGCTTGGATGGAAGTATGCGTTAGGCTAGAAATATTCTTCTCAAATCTTAACAGTTCTCATTTTTGTTCATCAACATCGAGCGCACAATCTGCTGCTGCTTGCAAATCCTTTCCTTTACTTTAATTACTTACAAATGCTAAAAACTCACTTGAGGGACACTGCCGCTATCCAAAGAATTAGTTTACTCGATGATGCTTAGTTACTTGATTGAAATTAAATCGCTCAGCCTCTGCAGGGTGCAATGTGATAAAGTGAAAAGACAACTACAACAAAAATTGATCAAACTGGTAAAGCAGAACTTATTTTAAACACTTTAAATAAAACTCAACTGTATTAAACATTAAAAAATTTACTCTAATATGCCAACAACGACACATCGTGTACAACTAATTCTATCGAAGAGTAACCAACAAGATTGAAGCCAGCTATAACTGAAACACGGAATTTGCAAGAGAAAAATGGTGTAAACAGAGAAAAGAAATAAGGTTTTTTATCGGATGTAAAAATGTATTTTAAATGATTTTAAATTCAGTTCAGTTTCTTCTGTAAGACTGCCATTTGAAAGATAACAGAAAGAAACAGTGCACTATATGCTAAAAAGTATGTATATATTAGCATCAAATCAATTTTCAGGTTCAGAAAAACCTACTTATAATAAAAATATCCGTTTTAAAATTGATTTTAAAATATAATAATATCGTAATTGTAATTTATTTGAGCACAGCATTTTCCCTGAATAATTTCATGGTGATTTGACCATTTCAAAAGCTGTACGAGTATTCCAGACATTGTTGAACCATATTGTTATATTCCATATTCTTAAATGAAATATATATGTATTCATTTCTATGTGTGAACTATTGACATGCAAAGATTTGCAAAAGTTTTCCTCGATTACGTGACGTTTTGGTATATTTGCAATCATATTGTTATTGTTAAGTCGGAGGCACTTAATTTAATTGTTAAATTGTTATCCCTTATGGGCACATTGCGTTCTACCTGTAATGCATCAGGCAGGAACATGTCCAGCAATCCATTTAGGCAGAACGATGTAAATCCATAATTCCAAAATGGTTACCTGGCGTGGTAGCACTTGACCGGCCATCGGCTGGTAGACCGCTCCCGGGATAAACCAGGTAATCCGGCCAATACCAATCGAGCGGCGGGCTGCCGATTCTTGATTGGTTTATATCAGCTTATCGCACTTCTGTCGTTCTCTTTGTGGCGTTGTCGTTGTCGCTACCAATTCGCAGTTAAACACGGCCCTCACCACCTCACTTCGTGACGTTGCCCAAATTATCAGTGCGAGAATACAAATGTGAGTTACTTGCAAGTATGTACTCCTAATATTAGTTTCCCCAATATTGACAGCTTGATAAACTGGTTTGCTTGGTTCGAACTTGGCATTTATCTGACAAGAGATGTTTGCTCACTTGCATTCGAAATGTAACTGCATCCACAGTCACACAGTCAAATCACCCCCTGCGCTTTCCGACTGTACTCTTATCTTAGCGCTGTAATCTCACGCTGTTTAGAGTGACAAGTATTCTATTGTATTTCAAATAACTTTAAAGTATTGAATGTATTTTTAAATTATTTTATTTTGCATACAAAAGTGTTTTCTGCTCTTAATAGTTGTAAGTACTTCAGGATAGCGTATATTTCTCTGTAGCGTTTAGTACAGTAATAGTTTAGTTGAAATGTTGAAAGGTTGAATGGGAAACTCAATAGATTGCAAGTGAAGCCTCGTTCGCAGGCAGGTCGCGTGTTAATCCGTTTGTTTACGTGGCCATGGGCAGGTCCACTTAAAGCCAGGTAGTTGGGTAGTTAGGTAGGCGGCGCAAACACAAAATTAGGACACAAACAAGATCATAAAATGGTTGTATTTTGATTCATGAAAGGGTCTGCGAATTGATAGTACAGCCAAATTTAGATGACCTGATAAGGGTCTCAGATGTCTGTCTTACGGCCTATAAAAGCAAGGCGTTAACAAGCGGACGGTAGCAAATGCGCTTCTGATTTTGAGTCGAGCAGATCGTTGTCTTGTCTTATAAATTCACTGAAATGGAGCAGAGTTATCTTTATCTACACAAATTCTACACCCAGATGGGCCACTATCCTGTGCATGGCATGAGTGCGATGCCGACCAAAATACCGATGGTGCATAGCAATAAGCCGGAGCAGATTGACGAGATGGTTACACTTGAGTTGCAGCATTTGAAGACACACTATGCCGACGAGGAGCAGCGCTACGTTGACCAAATGCTACTTGAGAATCCCGTTGTGGTCGAGAGGCGTCCCCCGACAACCCGATCAGAGACAGCTTTAGGCTCGTCCTCATCCTCAGCTATAGCCATAGCCACAGAGCCGACACAGACGTTGGCCAACAGCCGAGATGCACAACGACAACGCGCCGAATCCTGCCGCAAGTCCCGCTACAACAACAAGATCAAGAAGGCCAAGCTGCGCTTCCGACACAAGTTCGCCTGCAATCAGCTGTCAGAGAGCGCAAGCGTGCTGGACTACATGCGAGAGGTGATCACCCAGGCGGAGTCGCAGCTTCTGGCCCGCGGCTTCAACCGAGCTGCTCTGGAACGAATGCGCCAGAACTTCGGGGTGGACCGCTGTGGTGCAGCGCTCGCATCGATGGACCACTGAGAACAGCCGCTGGCGTTGCAGTATACAAATACTTTTAGCTTTAAGTTGTACAAAGATAGAGAAGGAGAGAGAAAAACTCCCAAAACGATTAGCAAAGTTATTATATTATTATTATATTTTTTCTTGTTGGCTCTAATATACATATTTTTTTAAAAATAAATACATATGCAAAGCAAAATAGAAATTCTATTTAATCCGACTGGCCTGGCTTTCCGGATAAATATACCGGAGCTCAACTACGAGATACCCTGGGCCGAGGCACTCATATATCACACTCGAAACACTCATAGTTACATAGAAAAGTACGATCAATCATGTCACAAACTGCAGAGTCGTTTCTTTTCGATTATCGTTCTTTGAATTTCACTGAATTTATTTTTCAGTCGTGATGAAGTTTTCAGGGCACATTATTTATTTATAATGTGTGTCAAGGACTCAAGTCTATAGGCTTAAATTTGATTGTGCTATTAGCTATCTTTTTCAATATGTGAGCATCCAAAATAGGTTGTTTACATCAATAATATCAATAAATATTGATACTGATGAAGAATATAAATATGTCGAAGCAAACTATGTTGCTGCATACTGTATGTGTGTATGGGTATTCTGGTTTTGCGCATTTCACCAGAATCATAATTTCATCATGTTTGTAATATTGCATCAGCCGCTAATTATGCTCTGATTGGTTGTTTGAATTTTGTCGCTTTAAGAAGTTCCGTTTTAGCGCGACGACAGCGCTACAACGCTGTCGTCGAGTGTGGTTCGGTGCGGGGCAAAGAAACGAAAAGGCAGTTAGTTCAATTTTGGATCGAAAAGCCTGCGCACCGAAACTCGCTGCGCTATTAGTTAAAGCCATGGAGAATAATAACGACGCTCCGACATCAGAAGTGGGATCAGCACCACCTCCTGCATTCTCAGAGGATCAGTGGCGCATAATTTTACAAATGCAGAACCAGAATCTGCTGGAGCTTGCAAGAACCATGCAAGCGTCAACACGCGAGCAACAGCAGACTCGTGGCGTCACTTTGCCAAAATTTTTCTCTGACACTGCAGGTGCAGATGCCTCAAAGTGGTCCATCACAGCTGACATTATATTAACGGAGCAGCCCCTAGATGGAAGCAGACTCATCATAGCACTAAGTGAAGCTATGGTGGGCAGTGCCTCACAGTGGCTAACTCAAATTGCATATCCCGGCATTAAGTGGATTGAATTTAAGGAATTATTCCTCCGCCGCTACGAAAATAGTGAAACGCCGTCGGCAATGTTTCTAAATCTATTAAACAGTCGCCAAACTAACGGCGAATGTCTTGCGGTTTATGCTAGCCGTTTGGTAACCACTCTAACTTCCAATTGGAAAAACAAAAACATTGAAGAAATTGCTGTGTCAATTGTGCTCGCGCATTTAGCCAATGTAGATAACCGCTTGGAACGGATTGTGTTCACGTCAAAAGTTCAAACTAGAAGTGACTTGCAATCCGAACTAGGCGCATTCACCTTTAAAAAACATCGTAATGCCGATCGTGATGACGACTCCGGACCTGGACCTGACGCTAAGAAGAGGAGAATATTGACAATAGTGTGCCATTTCTGTGGCAAACCAGGACATAAAATTGCTGAGTGCAGAGCCAAAATGCGACAAAAGGGCGACGGGACATCTCAGCGAGACAAGCCAACTGGAGTGATGATGCAGCTCGGGGAGACTTACAATTTCTTTTGATTCTGGCGCGGAGTGTTCACTCATTAAAGAGAAAATATGTAGTAAGCTAGCTGGTAAGCGTTTTAACAGCACTATCATGCTAAAAGGTATAGGCGATGCTGGCATATATAGCACCTTACAAATATTAAGCCAGGTCACCATAAATGAGAACGCACTTCAAATATTGTTCCATGTAGTGCAAGATAATCATTTGAAAAGCGACATTGTTATTGGCCGCGAAATTCTTAAACAAGGATTTAATGTCATTGCATCACAAAACAAGTTTGAAGTAGCAAAAGCCAAAGCCATAAATATTTGCTCAATAGATAGGGAACCAGTTGATCAACAAATCTTGATACCGAATTGTGCGGAACTGATAAAAACAAACTAATAAAAATGCTTGAGAATTACTCCACTGCTCTTGTAAAGGGGGCACCATCCACACGAGTCACGACAGGGGAAATGAAAATTCGCTTGATTGACCCAACCAAAACTGTACAACGCCGGCCCTATAGACTTAGCCCTGAAGAAAGAGACATTGTCCGAGAAAAGTTAAGTGAGTTCCTTAAATGCAACATCATTCAACCCAGCTGCTCCCCTTTTGCTAGTCCTATGCTGCTTGTCAAGAAGAAAAATGGTACAGACCGACTTTGTGTCGACTACAGAGAGTTAAACTCTAACACAATCGCAGACAGGTACCCTTTGCCGCTCATTAGCGACCAGATCGCTAGGCTGCGTGGCGCAAATTACTTCACGTGTCTTGATATGGCGAGTGGTTTCCACCAAATTCCTATCCACCCTGATTCGATAGAATACACTGCATTTGTGACCCCGGATGGTCAATATGAGTTCCTGACCATGCCGTTCAGACTCAAAAATGCGCCATCCGTTTTCCAACGGGCAGTCATGCGTGCCTTGGGTGACTTGGCCTATTCATACGTGATTGTTTACATGGACGATATCATGATCATGTCACCCACAGTCAAGTTAGGATTGGAAAGGTTAAAAACAGTACTAGACATTCTCACAGATGCTGGATTCATTTTTAATGTTAACAAATGTAGCTTTTTAAAAACAGTCGTTCAATATCTGGGATATGAGGTACGAGCAGGGAAATTCGACCAAACTCGCGAAAGATAGTTGCGTTAACATCGTTGCCACCGCCACAGACGGTTTTTGGTGTAAGACAGTTTATTGGTATTGCATCCTATTTTCGCAAATTCGTACCCGGATTCTCTCAAGTCATAAAGCCGTTGTATTCCCTAACATCAGGAAGGGAAAGTTTTGCGTGGACTACTGAGTTGGAAAGCATTCGCAAGAAAATTGTGACTATTCTTACAAACGAACCAGTTCTGGTAATATTCGACCCGCAATACCCTATAGAATTACACACCGACGCTAGCTCAATCGGATTTGGTGCCATGCTTTTACATCGGATTAACAATAAGCTTCACGTTGTAGAATATTTTAGCAAAACAACTTCGCCAGCCGAAGACCTAACTCCTAGAGTTCATCGTTGGTGGTCTTATTTACAATCTTTCAAGTTTGACATACAGTACAGAGAAGGAAAACGTATGGCACATGTCGACTTTTTATCTAGAAGCCCAGTTACTCAGAAACAATTAATTTTGGAAAAAATTCCCGAAAAGCGAATAAACATAGCAGAAATCTCAAATAATTGGTTGTTTGCCGAACAGCAATTGGACCCGGATATTGTTGCCCTTGTCAGTAAACTGAATTCCAATGAGCTACTAGATGAAGTAACTAAAACATATGATTTGAGAAAAGGGATGTTGTTTCGTAAAATCAAAAAAAAATGGTAAGACACGATGCTTGCCAGTTGTGCCCCTAAATTTCAGATGGTCAGTATTTAACCAGGTACATGAGTCAATCATGCACCTTGGTTGGCAAAAAAACAGTTGACAAAGTTTACCAATTTTACTGGTTTGAGAAAATGAACAAATATGTCCGTAAATTTGTTGACAATTGTATAACCTGCAGGACAGCAAAGTCACATTCCGGCAAAGTTCAAGCAGAATTACATCCTATACCAAAAGTTAGCATCCCTTGGCACACTGTCCATATGGACATTACTGGCAAATTAAGTGGTAAAAGTGATCTAAAGGAATATATCATTGTTCAAATTGACAGCTTCACAAAATTCGTACACCTTTACCACACTCTCAAAATAGATACGGAGAGTTGTATCAGGGCCATAAAGTCTTCAACTTCCTTGTTTGGTGCACCAACACGCATTATAGCTGATCAGGGTAGATGTTTTTCAAGCGCGCAGTTTGCAGAATTTTGCTGTTCAAAAACCATAAAACTTCATTTAATCGCGACTGGGGCAAGTCGTGCTAATGGACAAGTTGAGCGCGTTATGAGCATGCTCAAGAACCTATTAACTGCAGTCGAATTAAGCCAAAGGCCCTGGCAAGATGCTCTCGGCGAGGTGCAGCTAGCTTTAAACTGCACAACAAATCGGGCAACTGAGGCCAGTCCCTTAGAAATGTTAATAGGGAAAGAAGGTCGACCTCTTGGATTAGTTCCTCCATTGGACACATAATTGGAAGTAGACTTAGACTCCACACGGGCTCGAGCAAGTAGCAGTATGAAATCTTTAGCCTCTTACAACAAAAAATTGATTTGATAAGTCCAAGGCCGCCGTTGTAAGACACAGTGTCGGTGACTATGTCCTTCTCAAGAACGAGGAGAGACACCAGACAAAACTAGACCCAAAATTTAAGGGTCCATTTTTGGTAGTTAAAGTCCTAGACGGTGACAGATACATGTTTAAGTCGTTATCGAGTAAACGATTATATAAATGTGGGGTTTATTTAATGAATAAAGATATATAACTAATAGTAATATTATACTAAAACAAAGTTTCGCGTCTTTCGTCGTTTCAGTGGTTCTTCTCGCAACCGTTCTCGTCAAAGGCCGAATTACCACTCCCGTTCGGCCACTCTCACGCATATCTTCTCTCTGCTCTCTCTTGTGCTTGCAAATTCGCCTGTGGGTGAATTCGCCCTTCTACTGCTCGTTGTCTTCTCTAATTCGCTCTTGTCTAGGGTAATTGCCATTCTCTGGGAGCTACCAACCCACATAAATACTGTCACGAGGACACAAGAAAACTTCCAGAGGGAAATGTGCCCAATGAGCTGGACATTGATGATGAAGATCCAGGCCCGTCAAATGGTCTGATAGAAGCTGAGAGTGAACCGTCCAAGTGAGACGAAGGTTATCCGTCCAAGTGAGACGATGGTGAGCCGTCCAAGTGAGACGAAGGTTATTCGTCCAAGTGAGACGATGATTGTTTCTTTTTGAATTAAATTTGGAATTTTAGTTAAAGAAAATGTAAAATCGACAAATTGGCAAAATATTATGTAATGAAAACAAGCATCATGTTTTATTTTTGTAACCTGCATAGGTGAAGCTATTGAATTGAATTGAAAGAAATACATATGTTTTCAAATGTTTTAATTAAGAATAAATGTTAAGTTTGTATGAAAGAAATGTTGAACTGAATATTTTATCAGATGGTTATCCATCTAAGAGAGACGATGATTAATGGTTATCCGTCTAAGAGAGACGATTGTTAATGGTTATCCGTTTAAGAGAAACGATGATTATTGATTGAATATCCGTCTAAAAGAGACGATGAATTAAGTTCGAAGTTCAAACTATGTTACTGCATACTGTATGTGTGTATGGGTATTCTGGTTTTGCGCATTTCACCAGAATCATAATTTCATCATGTTTGTAATATTGCATCAGCCGCTAATTATGCTCTGATTGGTTGTTTGAATTTTGTCGCTTTAAGAAGTTCCGTTTTAGCGCGACGACAGCGCTACAACGCTGTCGTCGAGTGTGGTTCGGTGCGGGGCAAAGAAACGAAAAGGCAGTTAGTTCAATTTTGGATCGTAAAGCCTGCGCACCGAAACTCGCTGCGCTATTAGTTAAAGCCATGGAGAATAATAACGACGCTCCGACAAATATATAAATATGTGTATACTTCTCCTCCTTCTACGTGTTATAGAATTTACCACAATGCTTAAATATTTCCAACTACAGGGTATACAAATATTAATTCACGAATTTCAATACAAACGTAATTGTTATTTTGAAACGAAGTCGATCTGCGAGAATCCGCTGCGATCGCACACACGTCCAGCTCCCGTCCTGCCAGAAACAGTCCACACGGTCTCCCTTTCCACAGATGCACCGATAGTAATCCAATTGCAGACCAGGGCATATCAGTCCAATTTGTGAGAAAGACAGAAAAGCGGATAATGCCCAGCTGGCACCCGAGCGGATGCACAAAACCATTGACTTCATTTCGGCTTTCGTCCCGTTGTTGTTGGTATTGCTGTTGCCAGGTGACAAATCCACAATGATTACGTTTTCGCAATTGTTTCAGTGGAAACAAGTAAAAACGCTCCAGACGAGAGTGCGAAACCCCCCACACAAATGAGTAAAAGAATGAGGAGAGGTTATCTTCAGAGAGGTTATCTCCTATATCAGTTATGCGTTTTAGAGATCGAGCAATACCAAAATATGGTATATATAATAGCTTTATGCAAATGTATGCAACAGGCAGAAGGAGACATTATCGTTCGTATAAGATACTATATAAATAATTGATCATCATCCGACGTACATCGGACGTCGATCTTGGCAACCATATGTTCATAGCTCATTACTCATACTAAAGCTTGATTTTCGATCTGTTCCGATAGTTCCGATACAAACCAATTTTGGTTAAGATACATATGTAACACCAAATGCGCATACGGCGAAGTTTGTTTTATACTCATGGTGCATTTTTGAACAAAACTGCACTAAGAACATTAAAGATAAACACAATTATAGTACTCTCTCCATGGGCACAAAGCGATCAAACCCATTTTTGCCTAATTTCAATGGCCCTAACAAAAAAAGATGCAAATGCAGCTGATGTTATGACCGTCATGGTCATGAGTGAATTTGTACTGAGTTCAATTCATTCTTCGTAGTTTTGTTGGCGAAATGATGTGGAATTAAGTGGAAAAATATAAGAATGCAATTGCCACACAATGGCCAATGGTTGTGAAAGGTGGCACAAACGAAACGAAAAACGAATTTGTGACGACTTTGCGCTGATGTTAAATTTCATTTTCACGTGCTACATACAAATGATTTCCTTTCGCTTCGGTGCACGGCACTTCTCCCCCTAACCCCCTAACCACGTAACCACCTATCCACCTCTCCTTCTATTCGTTCAAAGAGCTCACGCATGCCGGGGGGATCTGGCACACTCACTCACCTGAGTGGTGTGAGGTAATAATGACACACACGTCAGTGTCATTTCGCCTCGGAATCGGATCTCGTCAGAACTTTGTGAAGTGCATATAACGGCCTCGGCATAATAATAAATGGCAAAACGTTTTCAAACTTAAAGCTTTCCAATTTGATTTTATCGCATGGTCATAAACCTGCTCGGTCGCCCCACAATGGAGCCCGTGACAGTAGCAATGTTTCACCGCTTTTGGGCAAACTCCAGAGTTCGAAGTTCACTTCATGGCAATTGTCTTGATGCATCCATGACTGTGGCTGGTGCTGGGACTGGGGCTGTGGCTCTGCAAAAGGGCTGAGTTGGACTCAATTCAACTGTCTTGGACTGCACCAGCTTTTGCGCGCCGTCAAACCTGGCGTCTTAGCGATAAAGCAAGGAAACGCTGCGGCATTGCACGCTGATAGACAAGGACCGCCATTCCATTCAATGCACGATTCTAATGCGATGAATTGCTTTTTCAATTTTCCAATTTATTTTTCATTTTGAGAACTGCACACATACACACATACACACATACACGCATACACCGGCCGAGTGTTTGGCTGTGTAAGCAAGCGAATGGTAAAGAGTGTGGACAGAGTTGTGAAAGGAAAGTGTAGCTGGGTTTATTGATGGTTTTTGTTGCTGCACTTGGCAGCGCAGTGGAAGCCAACATAACGCATGCGATTCTGCAAGCGGGCTTTCGGCTTTCCCCACACTGAGACGTGTTCAAATGGCAACATTCACACACCCACACACACACTCGTACACACAGACGTAGTAGTTACATACAAAATGGGAATGGCAAGGGCAACTCTAATTTTTTGTAGGTATAAACTGAGCAGCGCGCACAGTGGCTCAACTTATTCATGCACAGTGACTCAACGTATTCAAGTCGAGGAGAAGTAATTTCATAACTTTTTATTCGATAAATATTTTGATCAAAGTAATAGTTATGAGTTGTCATACTGTTGTGGCGACTGATTAACTAATTGGGAAGTCTTTTCATGATACCCTGTAGCAGGCGATTACGAACTTTGTACAAAACTTTGTAACACACAAAGGGAAGCGTAACAGCCCCCATAAAGTATTATTGAGCAATAATAAATATTATTGAGCAATATTGTGTCAAGCTCAGAAACTTCAAGAGCTGTAGACTCCTTTGTCGAAGACGTGTCCTCTCTAATCGAGAGGTTTTTACTAGTTCTTTGACACTCACCTTATTTTCAAGTAATTATGCCTAAAAAAAACAACGAAACAAGCCTATGGCTTTATTCCCTTCGGCTCCATCTGTCTGCGATTTACTTTCAATGCTCAATATAACAATATAAAATTTAAATAATAATTGTTCTATGACTTTGTGAAAACGATACCTGCACAGGTGGAAAACTGTAGGTACGACATATGTGATATACAAATTGGGAAATACAACTGGATTTGCATATCACAAATGCATTGTAATGTATTTTAATTTAAAATATTCATAATATTTTTACGTAAATTATATAATTGTGGCAATAGTTCCATATTTTGCCTACGATTAAGAAAACAACTGAAGTCTTTATTCCGATAAAAATCAATTCAGCTAATTTTTTAGACTCTGAACTAAAAGTTCAAAGTCTACTAGGTTTGACAAAAGCGAAATGCGCGTAACAGGCACAAGGAGGCGTGGCAGACCCTATAAAGTATATATATTCTTGATCAGCATCAACAGCCGAGACGATATAGCCATGTCCGTCTGACCGTCTGTCCGTCTGTATGAACACCTAGATCTCAGAGACTATAAGAGCTAGAGTAACCAAATTTGGTGACAACACGTGTATAGTTTGCACGCAGATCAAGTTTGTTTTAGATTTTTGCCACGCCCCCTTCCGCCCCGCAAATCGAAAAAACGTATTACTGAAGCTACCGACTTTAGATTTAATTCAGATTTGGCACATATGGAGGATGTCCCTGTGCGGACGTTTTCTGAACATTTCAGCACGATCGGATCATAAACATAGAAGATATTAAGGAATGAATGATCACCAGGCTCATGGCACCTCTGCGGCCAAAATTGCCGCACAGGCGAGAGTTCGAATCCCACTGCTGACAATTCCAAATTACATTTCTTAATAATTATAAATTAAATACTTTTATTTACAGTATAGAAGTGTGTTAAGGAGTTAATTGGTGATTTTGCTTTTTTTAAAAATCTGCACTGCACATGATTCATCCAAATTGTCAAATTAGCCGCAGTAAATTGGGGCCGAGAAGAGAGTCGTCCTGAATAACTTCATGGGCGCGGCAAATGAGATCGAACTCATGCTTCTCCAAGAATTTGGCCACCACTTCGGCGCCAAAGGTGAAACTGACACCACGATCCCACCCATGGTATCCTTATCTAGATCTGATCACAGCAAGTCGCAAAGAAGCCTTTGATATGGCACATCAGTTGGACGCATGATGCGTCGAATTTGCTCCATCGACGAGAGGTCTGGGCTAGCACCACCATGGCAACAGAATATCTTCTCATCAACAATGGCCACGACTGGCAAGCAGTTATAGCAGTCAGAAAATGCCTTCAACAATTTGATAGTGTAGCGGCGTTTGTACTCGTCGTGGAAACCGTAGATGCAGCTTATGCTGGCGCACTCGTGGCTACCACGCAGCAGAAAGAAAGAAGTAACTCTTGCAACCTTTCATATTCCACTAAATGTACTTTCACGTCGAAATACATTTATATATGTAAGCATTTTCAATTTCATATACATTTTTGTGATACTAATTATTTTTTCGAGTTACAATTGTGCATTAAACCAATGTGCAGATCTCCTTTCATTGAATCTCCTTTAATATTCCATTTGACTTGGTTTCTATTCTTATTTCTGTTCGGATATTCTTTGGAATCGAGTTGATTTTGGTAATGAATAGGTTTCTATTATTCTTATTGTCGATTTCAACGCAAGAGCTTGAAGAGTTGCCTTCTTTCGATAGCCATCTGCCTGTTCGAACAGCCGGTGTCGTTCATAAAATCAAAGTAGACGAAAATTCCATTTCAATTCAATTTTCATGTCCCTGACGGGACAATAGAGAACAGCAGACAAGGATGTTTGCTCAAGGCGAAGGCGGCAACAGCTGGGCGAGGGGCTGCTGACATAACTGGTCTCTAATTACACTTGAGTAAACAAGCAAAATTGCAGGTGTCAAAACATGATGTGAGCTTTAGTTGGCCAGTTAACCATTTGGTCATTGAGTGGCGATACTTTGGTCATTTGTGAATGCCTTGCAGAAGCAAATGGTGACATGGCAAGAACGCTGCGACATCTTTTTCTACGGCTTTTGGCACTGATTCTGGCTCTATCAATAGGATGCAGCTCAGATACATTGCATCGATTGGACGATCTGCTGGAGGAGCCCATGCGTGACATTCCCCATTTGCATGTGCTGCTGCGTCGCACACAGCTCCAGGAGGACGCAGCCAATGCTAACGCACGCTGGTTCATGCAACTCGCGGATACGCCCCATTGTATGCACAGCTACGATGAGCAGCAGCCACTGGAGATGACCAGCAGTCTACACGGCATTAATAATCGTGACAGCATGGTCCTGGTCATTAGCTTAGCTCAATTAATCTCCAATAACGGTGCTGCCGGATCAACACACCGTTCCAGAGTCTTCTTCTACATCGTGGGCGACCAGGTAGGTGAATTAAGTCCCCAACAAAAGCAGGATCTGGAAAATAGCTGTCGTCAGCTGTGGACTCTCTATAGAGTATACAATCGCTTTATACTCACCGATACTGACATCTGGATGTACGATCCCTTCGCACCCAACGACCAAGACGATTGGAGTACCTCTCAATACGAGACCGAGCATGAATACACGTTTGAGGATTCCTTTGGACGCTTAGTGCATTATGTGGGTGGCGAACCACTTGCCACACTCCTGTTTCACGATATGCGGGGATATCCCTTGCGTGTGCAGATGTTCAAGTCAGTGTATGCCCGCCCAGTCTTCGATTCCAAGACGGGACTGATGCGTCGCATCACCGGCGTTGATTGGCAGGTAGCAAAGATACTCCGTGATCGCCTCAACTTTACCATGCAGTTGCAGGAGCCAGACAAGAATTACTTTGGGTATGTGAAAAACAAGACTCTAGGTAGACAAATAATGAAGTACTCCAAGAGCAATTTCTTCAAAATAGATTCAAATTTATTTTCAAATGACTATTCTTGCCTCAAATATATGTGGCGATCTGGCAACGTACTACCTATTGCAAAATACTAAAACGATAACTGACAACTCGATATACAACATCATTATTCACATTCAGCTCTAAATCAACCGTGTTCCTTGGAACAAAAGCAGTAAAGCTCGAATTCTCGATTTTTCGTGTTAAAGATCTACATGTCTATTAAATATATAGCAAGCAATAACAATATATTAACGCAATATTTTCATATTAAATTGATTTCCGAATTATAAATCTATTTAACATCGAATAATAAAATACATATGATAAGTTGCCAGATCGCCACACCGAAAATTGCACTGGCGCTGTCATTCAGCAGCAACATCACAGATCGCACAAATACCTGTTTTGTATCATTGGGCTCTGTATAGGGTAGACAGCAGGCGTGTTCAATATTACCTGTTTGATAATAATGGTTATATTTTAAGGGAGCGAAGTGCCAATGGCAGCTACAATGGGGCCATTGGTTCTATCCTGAGGGATGGCCTGGACATTTGCCTTACCGGGTTTTTTGTGAAGGATTATCTGGTACATGACTACATGGACTTCACGGTGGCTGTCTATGATGATCAGCTGTGCATTTATGTGCCCAAAGCGAAGCCTATTCCTCAATCAATACTTCCCATATTTGCGGTGGGCTATGACATTTGGCTGGGCTTCATTCTGATGGCCTTTGTCTGTGCCTTTATCTGGCTGCTGTTGCGACTGGTCAATCTGCAGCTGCGCATTGTGCAGGTATCTGGTCGCATGCTGTGGCAGCATGCGCTGGCTATTTTGGTGGATACGTGGGTGGTTTGGGTGCGTGTTAACCTCTCGCATCTGCCGGAGAGCTATGCGGAGAGGATGTTTATCGGATCGCTGTGCTTAGTGAGTGTGATCTTCGGCGCCATCTTTGAATCAAGTCTGGCCACCGTATATATTCATCCGCTGCATTACAAGGACATAATTACGATGCAGGACCTGGACGACAGCGGACTGAAAGTTGTGTACAAGTACACCTCCATGGCTGATGATCTGTTCTTCAGCGAGACATCGCCACTATTTGCTAGTCTGAACAAGAAGCTGTGGTGGAACCGAGATCTCGATGCGGATGTTACCAATGAAGTTGCCACCGTTGGCGGCAAGGCGGGGGTATCACGGTATTCCTCCCTTACAATGGAGTCCGTCAACTTTTTGCTTACGCAACGCATTTGGGTGGTACCCGAGTGCCCAAAGTATTATACAATTTCATACGTATTTCCACGGGATGCACCCTGGAAGGAGGCAGTCAACGGGCAACTACTGCGCCTACTGAACGGTGGCCTCATCCACAAATGGATCCAGGATCAAAAGTACAATGTGACCGTCAAAATGCGCACTGCAATCAACCAGGTCGAGGGCGAAAGCAGTCCTGTTCGAGTCTTAACCATTGGTGACCTTCAGCTCGCCTTCTATGTGGTTATCGTTGGCACCTTGCTCGGCTGGATGGGATTTTTGGTGGAACATGCTTGGGCCCGACACGGATTGTGGAAAGGACACAAGAATTTCTAGCTACAGCAAAATTTGCAATGTGTCAAGAACAATAAATATCTATTTTATGTAGAGTTCTCCTCAATGTTTAATATTGTATATCAGCCGAGTATACAATATGTATAAATATTGTACATGTAACAAAAAGAGCAATTGGGAAAGCTGCAGTCGAGGAGCTCGATACTATAAGACCCGGTATTTATATCTGAACACGCATATACTACTTAATATATTATAAATATAATAATATATGTATAAAGATCTTAAGTGCAATGCTTTTCCACTCGAACACACTTGTTCACACATTCACTTGGCATCAATCCTTAAACAAGAACTAACAAGACAAGAGAAAAAGACGACGAGGAAATAGAAAAGCGAATTAATAGACAGATTTGTGCCCAAATCGATCTGGAGACCTTCTAAGGGCCTTAACCGAGTACTATTCGTTTTTTAATTAAATTGTTGATTTGTGTGAATATTTATTGTCCCAAGCAACATCTCAAACTACTCTGTTCGATGGGAATAGACTTTGCCGCAAATTGAACTCGAAATCATATTTTCCAATAATTACGAATCTTATTTTAAACTTTTTTATGTGTCAACAGCTGTGTCGATCGATTGAGACATGTCCGTTTGTCTCTATAAGAGCAAGACACATCAAGTTTGGCATGAAGGTTCCTGTATACATCGCCCACAACTTTTAATAACTTAATATTATATAGAAGCAATGCTGAAAGCTTCATCAAGTACGGTCTGTAAATAAGACAGATAATCAGAAATAATTAGATAATAGTTTGCGGTTTGCTCTTTGCGGCCAGCACATGTGTACGAGCGAGATAGCGAAAGATTGCGGTACTTGCATATGTCAATGAAGTGACGTAGCTCTCAGACCTTGACAAAGTACATATGTATGTGTACTTAGGCTAGTTATTTAATGGAATTTTAAATTTGGAAATTAAGCTTATTGAAATTAGCTGCGATTCAGTACAACGTGAGTTGCGAGACCTGTTCCGATTAAGAATTGGCGTTCGTTTTGAGAGGTTGCCATTACAAATGTATCGTGTATTAATTTCGGAATTGGCATATTTTCAGTTTAGTTGAATTGTAGAGTATGGAGTATAGAGTCTTATTATTATTATCACCTGCGCTCGACTGATCCGGTTGCTTTTTTCAGCTCTTTCAGTTTTCCTGGGCTTTGCTCATTTACTTTACCTCACAACAATTTTTAGATTCATTACAATTGTTTCAAATATCCATAAATTTACTAACTCATTAGCATTGTTCTTGCGAACTTTCAGTTCTAGTTTTATTTAATTTAATAATATTTATTAGAATGCTCAGTAATTGTCGTTAGTCGACTGCTTTCAGTTAGGGCTACAGATGTGTCTATTTCGATTAGTACCTCATTAGGTTGGATCAGAACCAGAGCTAAATTTATGTATAATGCCAGGGAATGTCTAAGGCCACCTTTCGATTCGGGTAATGAGTGTAATTCCGCTTACATCTGCTCAGTTCAGTTTTGGCTGATTGTTGTCCTTTGCCAAATTCGTATTGCGCTTTTCGTTTTATGCGATGCTTGCAAATTTCATTTTCCAAAGGCCAGCGGCTAAAGTCAACCTGCAATTTAAGCCCACACACACAAACAGTCACACACTCATATATGGACCCTCACGGAGGACGACAGAAACGCCTATATAATTTAGCCATGTTAACAAAGATACACGCCAATGGCGACGGCAAGGACGATGGCAATGGGGCTGCCCAACGGCTGCAACAAATCGAATTGGGAGCCCCAAATGTATATTGCAGTCCAAGGCTGCGTTGCAAATGGAATTACAGTATTTGCTAGCCATATAGAACAATTTACTGAACAAACAACTATTCGCAATAGCAATTTGCAGTTTTTAAGTAATCATAGCAACAATTGGAATGTTATTGTTAAATATATAAACAAATGAGGTATGATTTGGTACCTTTAGGCAATCTCCACTGTGCACACATTACGCACGCACACATCGGTTACTGCATGTGTTTATTTAGCAAGGGCTCTGCAGACGAAATTAAAATTAAACGGCCGCAGAGGCCGCGACGACAACTCATTTAAGCATTCAAATGTGCACTTCAGCTATCACAAACACACAAATAAACACACACACACATATCCCGGCCATCATTGCGGGAGACTTCAATGCATGGGCTCTGGAGTGGGGTAGCACGCTCACCAATGCGTGCAGGCCGGGGTCTGCTCGAAGCATTCGCGACGCTTGATTTAGCGCTGCTGAATCAGGGCAGCCGACACACCTTTAGTCGCGCTGGAACAGGGTCAATCATTGACCTAAGCTTCACCAGCAGCTGCCTGTACAACTCAGCAACATGGCGGATAGGTGACCACTACACCGGGAGCGACCACGAGCCCATCATATTTTCCGTTGGGTCACCCAGCAGGCGAGTGCGTAGTCGTGCGCCCATGGGCATGGTATACAAAGAGAGCTCATTAAACGTGCAAACATTTGCTAATTTAATGAGCGATCTGGTGGTCGCTGGCTCGGCAGAGAGTATGACGGAACAGCTGTCCCATCATCTTAAGCGGGCATGCGACGCTAGCATGGTGGTCAGCAAGCAGTACAGGAGACACCACAAGCCAGCTTACTGGTGGAACAAGGAGATCGCAGCGGCGCGTAGGAGTTGCCTGTCGACAAGGAGGCAGTACCAACGAGCACGAAGACGGGATAGCGATAACTTGCAGTCCCTACGGTGCCAATACAGAGTGGCTAGCAGGGCCCTGAAAAGTGCAATCCTCGCTAGCAAGCGGGAGTGCTTTCTCCTCCTATGCGACTCTGCAGAGCATGATCCCTGGGGCAAAGCATACAAGCTAGTGGTCAAAAAAATGTATGCAAACAGACAGGAAGTTCAAGAGGATCCCACGCAGTTGAACGATATCGTAGAGAAACTCTTCCCACACCGAGACGGCGATCTTACGACCAGAGGAGGCGTTCTGCACGACCAAGCTTCCCCATACGACATTGAGGCTGTCATAGTAGAGGAAATTCTTTCGGTGGCCCAGAGGCTGAAGCCTGGCAAGGCAGCCGGCCCGGACACCATACCGAACAGCGCGGTTAGACTGGCAATGTCCCTGCGTCCGGAGATTTTTGCGGTAGTATATTCACAATGTCTCCGCGAAGGCTTCTTCCCAGGCAGATGGAAGCTCCAGAAGCTAGTGCTGATACCGAAGCCCGGCAAGCCGGCCGACGACGCGTCATTGTACAGGCCGATTTGCCTGATCGACGCACTGGGCAAGGTGCTAGAGCGGATCATCTGCACAAGATTGAGTCTTCGATATGTAGCAGCGGAGGACTCTCGCCCCTACAGTATGGTTTCAGGAAGTCACTGTCCACCGTGGACGTAATTCGGAGAGTGACGGAGATCGCCTCGAAGGCAAAGGAGGGATGCAGATGGAAAGGTGGATCGAAACAATACTGCCTTATTGTTACCCTGGATGTTAGGAATGCCTTCAATACGGCCGACTGGGTGAGCATTCTCGAAGCTCTGCTAGCCTTCGGGACTCCGCCATACCTATACGCCCTGGTGAAGAGCTACTTCGGCAACAGGCAACTGCGTTACTCCACTTCGGCTGGGACGGCGGTGCATAACATTACTTCGGGAGTGCCCCAAGGCTCAGTACTGGGGCCTCTCCTATGGAATGTTATGTATGATGGCATTCTACGCCTGTCGCTCCCCGAAGGTTGTCAAGTAGTTGGGTTTGCGGACGTCGTGGCTAAGCACCTAGATGAGGCTGAATCAACTTGTGGTACGGCAGTTATGCTGGTGATGCAGTGGCTACGCTCAGTTGGTCTAGAACTGGCAGCCCATAAAACTGAGGCGGTGCTCGTCAGCAGCCGGAAGAGGGTGGAAACAGCCCGTGTCAGGATTGGCGACTGCGTCGTGCATTCTAAGCGGGCCATTCGCTACCTAGGAATAATGATTGATACGCGACTAACTATCCGTGAGCACTTGAGAGCGGCCCAGGACAAAGCGGTTAGCTCATGTCGGGCACTAGCCCGCATCATGCTGAATTCACGGGGACCCATCAGGAGAGGAGGTTGTTTGCTGATGAACGTGGTTAGCTCAATCGCGTTGTATGCCGCACCAATCTGGGCAGACGCCATGAAGGTGAGGAGCTACGCCCGAGGGATACAGGCAACGTATCGTCTTGGTGCGCTTCGTGTCTGTAGCGCATTCAGAACAGTGTCGGATGAAGCCGCGCTGGTAATTGCGGGCATGATCCCGATTGATCTGAGGGCCGCAGAGGACAAAACAGTGGATGCAGCCGCTAGGAATGGACAAACACGGCGGACGGCGCGCGTGAACGCCAGAAAGGTGAGTCTCTCCACCTGGCAAGCACGATGGGATTCATCGACCAAGGGACGCTGGACTCATCGCCTCATTCCTGACATTAGAAGCTGGATAGGACGTAGGCACGGAAGTGTTAACTTCTATTTAACACAACTGTTAAGCGGCCATGGGTGCTTCAGGCAGTACCTGCACAGGTTTGGACACGATTCATCAACTGTCTGCACCTGGTGCGGTGGCGACACCATCAAGGATGCGGAGCACATACTAGCTCATTGTGGGCGGTTCTCTGAGCAGAGGCAGCTGGACAACCAATATCGGCGGACAACTTCACGCACCTCATGTGCACGTCAGTTCACGTGTGGGATGCAGCCTGCAGCTTCGCTGCGAACGTCATGCAGGAGCTGCGCAGACTGGAGAGGATCCGGAGTAGAGCGGAGTAGGCGTAGCCATTGTCCCTGCGATGCAGTGACTAGCGTTAGTTCCGCAGGGGCTGGCTATTCCTTTCTCCAAATTATAACAGTACCACCTAAGTAAATTAATGTCTATTTTATGTATATATAATAATTCACCTGTTGGTATATGTTTAGATAACTTAGAGATAATTTTGTTACTAGGAGAAATAAATAAAAACGAATTAAAAAAAAACACACACACACACACACTCATACACACACACACACAGCCAGGAGCATACACACACACAGATAATCAAGCAGCTGAAAGTTAAAAAATCTCCTGGTGGCGATCTTTTGGATAATAAGACAATTAAGCTCCTTCCTCAAAAAGCAGTGCTCTTTATAGTCCTCATATTTAACAGCATTTTAAGACTGGGACATTTCCCCAAGATTTGGAAGATCACAATGATTCCGAAACCAAAGAAGCAGCTAACTGATGTTAACTCATTTAGGTCAATCAGCCTACTTCCTGCCTTGGGAATGATGTTGGAGAGGGTTATTTTAAACCGAATCCTTAAACTGGAGAGCGTGGAACGTGTAATTCCAAAGTGGCAGTTTGGATTTCGAAAGAGCCATGGCACTCCAGAACAACTGCACCGAGTAGTTAACTTCGCTTTGGAGGCCATGGAGCACAAAGAATATGCAGTGGCAGTATTCATGGACATCCAACAAGCCTTCGACAGAGTGTGGCATAGCGGCCTCAGATGTAAGTTAAGGCAAGTTTTAACTCCGCAACTACATCAACTGATTAGCAGCTTCCTGGTGGACAGATCGTTTTGCGTAGTCGTGGATGGATCTAAGTCATCTGAGCGACCAATATGTGCTGGAGTTCCACAAGGCAGCGTATTAGGTCCCACCCTCTACTCGCTGTACACAGCTGATATGCCGACATTCCGTTCAGTCCGTGCTGTTGAGAGCCAAGATGTGCTCTTCGCCACATACGCGGATGACTCTGCTGTTCTTACCAGAAACGATTCTCTCGGCGTTGCAGCACAGGCGCTTCAGGAGTATGTGCGAAGTTTCGATGCGTGAGCACTTAAGTGGAATATTGGCATCAACAGCAGCAAATGTGCAAATGTGACCTTCGCCACAAGAATGGGATCCTGTCCAGGTATAACAATGCTCGGCTCTGTGCTCAGGCACGAAGATCATTACAAATACTTGGGGGTCATCCTGGACAGATGCCTAAAGTTTGATCGACATACGACAATGGTGAATAAAACAATCCTTTCAAAAGCTGCGAGAATGTCGTGGCTACTGTCTCCCAGAAATAAGCTCTCTTTCCATAGCAAGGTAACTATATACAAGGCCATACTGAGCCCGATCTAGAAATATGGGCTCCAGATCTAAGGGATCACTGCCAAAAACTCGTTTAAACAAGATCCGAGTGAGACAGAGCAAGATACTCAGATGCTCCCTGGTACATGCGCACTAGAGACATAGAAAGGGATCTAGGAGTTCCCAAGATTGGTGATGTCATTCAAATTCATGCAGAGAAGTATAGGGCCAGGCTGAGCTCGCATCCCAATTTACTCGCACGGTGACTAATGCGATACAGAGGAAAAGGAGACTTAAAAGACACCACTCACAGGATCTACCTTCCAGAATTCTGTCTTAAAAAGTTTATCGAAATGTAAATATATCGTTCTTCCATTGTCAATCTCACTGTTCTGCTAATCATGTCACCTATTATTCTTCTTTGTTAATGAAAGAAAATATTTCACTTTGTTAGTCATTTGTATTATCTTTTTGATTTAAAATTAGTTTAAGCTGCCGGGTGGTATCAGTACGCTAATTAATCTAAATAAAAAGAAAGTAAAAACTTTCAACAAAATTAAAAAAACAAGTCAGGCAGCTACAGTCGTCCGACGCCTGTGGGAGACTCTGAACTAATTGGGGTAAAGCAAAAAAATAAAGCAAATATAAAACTAAATTTAAAGCCAAAAAAGCTTAAGCAAGAGAGCACCAATAGTGAGTGAGCGCGCAAGAGCGAAAGGGAAAACAAACAACCGTTACTTTTTTGCGCGTTGCTGTGTATACACGTATAGCTGTAACTGTCCAGCGCGTCTGTTTTTACTGAGATGCTTATGAAAACTATGCTGACATATCAATTCGTGGTTAAAAACTCGTCTTGTGCATATATATTGCTTTTATAAAATTTTAAAAACATTAAAAATTTTGTCTGGGATGCACCAAGCTTCGAACCGCAGACCTCTCTCACACGCAAATCGTACGTCTTATAACTTGAGCCACCGCCTTACATACTGCACGGTCGGCAACGTCAATACATATACAGCACGAGTTTTTGCATTTGTCATATATATTTATATATTCGTATATAAGTATATACGAATTTCTAACGAAATTTGGTTATTGCTTTCTCTTAAATTCTTAACATTTTCTGACAAATAAGGCAAAATTAATAATATATGTATATATAAAATAAAAGTAATTAATTTATAATTATTAAGAAATGTAATTTGGAATTGTTAGCAGTGGCATTCGATCTCGCGCCTGTTCGGCAATTTTGGCCGCAGAGTTGCCATGAGGGCGGAAGGGGGCGTGGCAAAAATCTAAAACAAACTTGATCTGCGTGCAAACTATACACGTGTTGTCACCAAATGTACTCTAGCTCTTATAGTCTCTGAGATCTAGGTGTTCATACAGACGGACAGACGGACATGGATATATCGTCTCGGCTGTTGATGCTGATCAAGAATATATATACTTTATAGCCTCCTTCTGCCTGTTACGCACATTTCCCTTTCGTCAAACCTAGTAGACTTTGAACTTTTAGTTCAGAGTCTAAAAAGAAAGAGTCAAAATATGCTGCATACGTTCAGGGGCAAATGGAGTGTAGTTGATGAAAATTATGAAATTGTTATTCTTAAGACTAGAAGGGTATATTCTCGTCGATCACATGTATGTAACAGGGCGTGACACCCCTGATCAGTCTGTCGTCTGTCTGTTTTAGAGACTATGAGAATCAGAGAAACCATGCTTGGTACACCGACTTTTTTGAGCCTCACGCAGTTGAAGTTTGTTTAAATATTTTGACAGCCATTCATCCACATAATTGCTTCCAAATTGGCTATATATAAAGTTTTTTATGACTGTTTTGATTTTAAGTCAAGGTGACACAATTAAGACTCGCATATATTTAAATTGAGGAAAAATGTATTTTACAGTAAAGAACTTGAGTATAACCTTTTTACTTGCTATATAGTGAGGCTAATAGGCTGTTGACACGCGCTCTTTTGTCAGCGCATTTGGTTGCTCTCAATTGAGCAGCTCATGGGCAATGGGGTTTAGCTGTTGGGGAAGGCACAAATCGAAGAGCCGTCATCGTCTAAGAGCAAATATTGCGAGAAACGTGCCGAGCATGCTAATGAAGATGAAGACTTCCAGCCAGCCAGCCATCCAGCCAGCCAGTCAGCCAGCCAGTCAGTCAGTCAATCAGAATTTGTTTGCACGTCAATTTGACACAAATGTCAAATAGACGATCTCGTTAACAGCCAATTGAAAGGCACGTGCTCATGGACTGTGTACATACTCATATGACATGGTCCACTCTTCAGGTTCATTCAATACCAAGCAGTTGGTATTTACATATCAGCCGCTGTCATCACTTATGGCCAACCAAGTAGTGGCCATTCATTTCGTATAGCCATCAGCTGGCGCCTTGGTTTTTAATGGCTCATTAATAGCTTGCCACTGGCTGCTTTGATCGTCAAGTAGAGTCGAGTGCAGATGTTTTACGTTTTTCAATAAATGTTGTAGCAGATGCCATATGCTAATCATATCCATAGCTTTCAGTTTTAATGTGTTTCCTATAACTCAGCACTACGTACTTATATGTATAGTCGAGTAAAGTGGAAAACAATACGAATTTGCATTCCATACGCATTAGACGGCATTAGCTAAATATTAAGGATTTATGATCTTTCCTGACTATAGGAAATTCAAAGCAATTATTAATAAGATTACAAGAACTAAATTGGTAATATACCCTAGATTGTATTATTTTTACAAGAAAGCTGTATATTTACACCTGACCTCGAGTCCCCCAACTTGTATATTTATATCCCAATTGATTCAACAATATACGTTTCTATATTAGCCTAACCTTAGTTTTATGTGTCTCTAATATATTGCCATTCCTATTTAATTGCATTATCGACGTCATTGACGGCATAGTGTAAATAGTGCAAATCGTCTAATTTTTACAATTTCTATTTATATATTTCTTTTACTCCTGCAATACTTATATTACAGATTCCTGTTCAATTATAAATATTATTAATATTAATTATTATAAATATTTACTCATATTACTTAAAGCGTTCAATGCGCATTTCCTAAAGAACTTAAGTTAAACGATTGACACTGAAATTGCATTGCATACTCATCAATTAGTCATATCTATGATAAAGAGCGAGTGAGAAAAAGTATTTGATGCTTTACCAAGCCCTTTGCATTCGTACAAGTATTACAAAATTGAAAGTAAATAAAATTCCATTTAAGTGTTGACAAAAAAATGGAATGAAAACTAAGTGGAAAATATTTGAAGCTTTTTATGCTGCTCACGTACAGCACTGGCTATTTAAAATGTAATTATCGGACTGATGTTGCAACGAAAGTGCAGTAAACTAATTGCGCATACAATTGCCATGCAGTTGCAAGTTGATGAACTCTGGTGCTGACCAAAATAGCCGAGGCAGCAGCTATGCCCGCTCCAATTGGAGCCCAATTGGCCACCCAGTTTGTGGCGAGTTGCTTCCCGTGGCAAGAGGCATGCAGCACTACTCCGCAGTGGAGTCGCCGCACACACAGACACTCACACGCACACGCACACGCACACACACACACACACACACACACACACACACACACACACACACACACACACACACATACACAGTGTGTATGGGAATGAATATTTGAAATTCCAAAGTTGGGCAGCTTGTGGCAGATCCAAAAATAAAACAAGCGACGCGACGCGTGCACTGAACACATCAAGTTTTAGTTTATTTCCGAATCATAACTTTTGTTTATCTTCAGCTCGCTACTGCTGCTGTTGATTGGACCAGTTCTGGTTTGGTTCTATTCATGCAGATGTTGCTGCTGATACCAATGATGCTGATGCTGAAGCTGATGCTGAGTCTAATGCTGGGCAACTGGATAATCTTTGCCTGCTTCGACTGCCAGCCGGTCAGTGCTGCGTCGCCTTTGTCCGCGTCCACGTGCGCGTCTTAATCATCCATTTTAATTATTTGTTTATTGTTCCAGTGAATTCAATTCCATTTTGCATCTGAACATTTAAATATATTTCACTTATCTTTATCAGTTGCATTTAAATTGTTTTTTAATTTATTGCCCACAATTCTGTGAAGCGGGCGCGGCGAACAAGATTCAAGTTTGATTGCAATTTTTTGCTGGCATTTTTGTGGCGCTACCAGGAAACTTTTACTGCTAGTCATTTGATTAGAAATATGTATATTTGTTTTCAGTTGGTCAGCAATCTCGGTGCGCGTTGCAGTCGTAGTTCTCCCACGTACTCGTAGCACCTATTCGGCAGATCAATTTTCCATTTTACTTTTGCCTCGCTGCAATTTCCATTTGTTAATTGTCTCTCGTGCTCTGCTTTCGTATGCAAATTTTGGAAAAGTGTCAAAAGTAAGAGAGTGAGCTTAAAATAAGCATTCATCGTTTCTTTTTGTTTGTTATTATTATTCTTTTTGTTGTTGTACATATATTGTGCTACACTGTGGATATACACGTACAATTTGTATTGGCTTAAGTGTTTTGTTTCCCATATTTTCGATGCATTAAAGCAATAAATTAAGGCGTCAATATAAATTGGATTTTTTGCTCGGCTATTTTGTGTATTATTTTGCGGTGAGTAAATGAGTATATAAATTTTATTATTATTTTTCTTGTTTTTGCCTTCGCTCATTTTATTTGCTGTCTATTTTTGGGAACAGCATCGGCTTTGCCGGCGTTTTGGTTTTTTGACTCTGAACTAAAAGTTCAAAGTCTATTAGGCTTGACGAAAGCGAAATGTGCGTAACAGGCACAAGGAGGCGGCAGACCCTATAAAGTATATATATTCTAGATCAGCATCAACAGCCGAGACGATATAGCCATGTCCGTCTGACCGTCTGTCCGTCTGTCCGTCTGTATGAACACCTAGATCTCAGAGACTATAAGAGCTAGAGTAACCAAATTTGGTGACAACACGTGTATAGTTTGCACGCAGATCAAGTTTGTTTTAGATTTTTGCCACGCCCCCTTCCGCCCCCGCAAATCGAAAAAAACGTATTACTGAAGCTACCGTCTTAAGATTTAATTCAGATTTGGCACATATGGAGGATGTCCCTTTGCGGACGTTTTCTGAAAAGCACGATCGGATCATAAACATAGAAGATATTAAGGAATGAATGATCACCAGGTTCATGGCAACTCTGCGGCCAAAATTGCCGAACAAGCGCGAGTTCGAATCCCACTGCTGACAATTCCAAATTACATTTCTTAATAATTATAAATTAATTACTTTTATTTTATACATACATATATTATTAATTTTACCTACCTTTCGTGATGACTATTGTATATTACAGATGCCTAGTTCGTACTCTAACATATGACTACTAATATAAACACCGCAATTTTTATGCGCAGATATTGGATGTACTTTTTATATTATTGTTCTTTAGCCTCAGGCTAAATAGAAGCACTTTTTATTATATTTTCCCTGTTATTGTTTATTTGTATTTCATCATTAGAAATGGCAATGTACAAAATGTCTTTTAATTCGCTTGAGTAATGGAATTAAATATAGAAATAGTTAAACAAATATTCATGACAGCTACTGAATCTTAGTTAGCATATGAATTAAACAAACTCCTAGTGGGCTCTGTCAAATTTTGAATTAATACTATTACTACTATTAGTATGCAATTAGGGGCATTTGATTAACACTATATTCACTAGTATATAAATAGGCATCACTACACTGTCATCCTGAGCAATGCAAACGGAAAGAGTTCATTGATCTCTTCGTCTGCAATGGGTATTTCGTCTTAATTCTGCTTAAATACACAAGTCAATTTAAATAACTACTGAGTGCACTTGCTATTTACTTTATTGTGTATTTAACAACATTTTGGCAAGTCCCATAAAACTGCTTGAAACATGTACTCATGGGTTGAAAGTTCATCCGTTTTCCTAACCCAACAACTACTGTGAATCGTAAACCACACAATAATGTTCTAGATCTAGTTCTAGAGACACCCTGTGCGCATAAAAAAGCTAACCCCAGCTACAAACACATTAAAAAAATACTCACAAGGACATACACGGTGCAGCTTAAGTACAGAGTATACAATTTTAGTAAATCAAGTCTCTGAATTTAGTATCCTCTATTCCCCACTTTGATTGGGCAAAGTACGGATATTAAAAATGGCGAAAACTTAGTAGCAGCACTGTGGACGAACTAATTGAGCCAAGCTCAGCTCAACTCAGCTCAGCTCAGAAAATATGCCGCATTGTCATACTGGCAACCACCTGGCGACTGGCGACTGACGACTGGCGACTGACAGAATTCGCAAATAGTCAGCAATTGGAGTTGCAACATTCAACAGGCATTGGACATGGGACAACTTGCAGCTGAGTGGCAAAAGTTGTGAGAGTCAGGCTGCTAATAATGCCGAGAAATGTATATTCCATTGCCAATTGAAGGCAACCCGTCGTTGTATTGCCGTGATGCCGCATCCAAATGCGGATTTGAACAATAACAAGCAATCACGAGCGGATATACTAGACAAACTTGAGGATCTAGCTGTGTCTCCTGCATTCGGAAAGTATTTGCCAACTGGCAAATGTCCAGCTGAGCATGGGCCAAGAGGGGTCAGAGTTGCCAAATGGGGGCAGTCTATAATATACAGCGTACAGCGTTCAACATTCAATTCAATTCAGATTCCGTTTCGGACTGAGTGACAATAAATAATGGCATAGATGTCAACACATTGGGTGGGTCTCTTGCTGTCCAATCGATATGCATGCAATAATAACATATACGAAAAGCTTTTTCTTCTCCCACCCAAAGCAACTCGGTGGGTTTTCTACTATTGCGGGGTTGAGGTTGGCTCTCTTATTTTGTAGTTTCGAAAATTCTTTGCCGCCTGGCAGTGCATTAACCTACTGCTCCCATCCCCAATCCCACCCTTGCCCTCGCTCTCGATCTCGCTCTCGCCTCCGCCTCCGCCACAGACCACCGACCTATGTCACAGATTGAGTGCCAGTCACAGTCCAAGTCTCACTCTCCTTTCCATTCTTATTCCCATTCCATTCCCTATGCCCTTCCGTTTCACAAGATGTTTCACATGTGCGTTTTGGAATTTGACAATGCGAGCAAAGAATGTCCGACTCGGTGAGTTGACTGAAAGGGGTGGGTGAGGGGGGGGGGGGCCAGTGAGGCAGAAAACGCCGTTAGATGGTCTAAGTGCAAATGCTGATGGTTTAGTGTACGCAATGCAAGATGCCAATGGAATGGAATAATAAAATGGATCGCTTAAATTAAATATGCTATGATACACACAAATAAGAATTTGACACTATTAAAAATTCAAACCAGATGTCAATAGTATACTTTAATATAAGCATTAACTGAGTTGAAAGCTTGGGTTCAGCAAGATTTCACCCTGAAAATATACAGTGATCTCGGACCTGACCAGCTAAAAACAAGGAGATGGACTCGTCATAGCTGATACGGATTATGAATATTCTCTTCTACTATAATATGAGTTAACAGTGATATCAGTTAATAGTGTGTCATACCCACCGAAGAAAATTATGGTGTTGCAAATGAATATATTTGCAAAAATGTAAAGATGTAAAAATAAAAATAAGTTTAATAACGATTGACTTTCTCAAAATGTTGTATAAAGAGAATATTTTCAGATTCCTTTTCTGTGTTCACTGCCATTATAAATTATAAATACTGTGAGAAATTCAACTTTCTAATTTATACGAATAGTATTGAGTGTTGGTTGTTAACTAACTAGTCAGTGAGCATATACAGGTTCTATAAAATGATCTTCGGACCAATGGAAAGTGATTACATGTTCTTCTCGTTTGTAAGCTGCAGTAGATGCGACTGGAATAATATTGCTCTCCTTATCACACATTTGGTTGCTTACAGAGAACGCAATTTTACACTTTCCACCTTAAATCGCTACCTAGCAACTAGCAACCAGCAACCAGCACTCAGCAACCAGCACTCAGCAACCAGCAATCTGCACCTAGCACCCAGCACACACCCAGCACTCAGCACCCACTACCCTCCAGCCAGCTGAGAAGCACTATCTAACGAAGCGAAGCGTCTTCGTGCACATTCGTTTCGTTCGTTAGTTGAGTACGCGCAGACAAATTCCATGAGATGATCGCACATACAGTTTGGGAGCAACTGAAGGCAATGTGTAGAGAGAAATACATTTACGAAATATGTCTGCTCATCATGTCGTCCAAGGAACGGAGCTGCACGGCACGAAGCGGAATGACTTGGCCGAGTGAATCGAAATGCCTGAAGAAAATGGAAAGTAAAAGAAAAGAAAAGAAGAGAAGAGAAGAGACGAGAAGAGAAGAAACTGCTAAAGCGGCAAAAACATTTACCGTACAAGCGTCAACGCAAACAGACGACTGCAAGAATCGGGCAGCTGTCTGTCTATTTACACAAACGCACGCCAGAGTAACGGGAAATGCTTATTAAAGATTCGCAAAGATATTGAAAAATAAACGGCGAAAATACGTGCAAATTTGTGGAATTTACAATTAACAAAACAATAGAGAACTTTCAATTTCAACCGTGTCCCCTTGTTCTTAGTCTTACACCTGCTACTGTGTGTGTGTCCCTGTGCTCTTGTGTGTGTAACGGTGTAATATGTACATACATACATACATATACCTATGTAGGAACATGCCTTAAATAGTGATTCAGCTAACGGTTTATGACTTGATTTTTGTTGCATTTGCACTCTTCGTGTGGGTGTCTCTCTATTTTTTTATTTATTTGTTTTTGTGTATCGTGTTGCCAAACTTATTTTAGCCTTGGCTGGTGCAATAAACTGCATCGGTCAGTGTAGATTGGTGCAGCTATTGGTATAATGCTTCCACATCGATTACCTGTGCACCTCGACAATTAATCAAGCGCATTTTATGATCTCAGCGCACACTCGGAATGCTGAGCGTCATGGCAACGTCCCAGAAATTTATGGATGTGGAAATGTGTAAGTTGAAAATTAAAAATATAAGTTTTTTATATTTAATATATGTCAAAAAATACGGGAACTATTCTTCTTAACTGTCTCTTCCGATCGTGATTGTAATTTATGTTTAATTTTAGTCACAATGAATATGACAATACCTGTCATAAATTTAGGTTGAAAATTGGTTCCTTTAAATATGTGTTATATATACTTTAGAAATAATCTGTACATGGAATACATATTTAAAGCCTCTAAAATATTATTGATTTTATATTTTGTGCTTATGCGTGTATATACAGCATTCTTACTTGTTTTTATTGAAATTGCTTTATAGGAATTTCATTTATTATGAAAACAATCACATCCAAATCACTTCCGTGCTTACAATATATGTGTACATATATGTAGAGCTTCACAAATAATCACACTATTGTGTATGTATTAGCAGACCTACATTAGTCAAGAAAACATTGGACTCGCCCTTTAAATTACACATTCCTAATGTTTATAAACATAGAAGTAAACAACATTTTTTGTAGATAATGCATAAATAATACACATACGTTTTGTAGGTCATACAAGTACATGTATGTACATGTACCACACACTAAAAACTGTGATATTTGGTAAATTATATGTACTTTTCATAAACAAATTTCTATGAATTTCATGCAATATACTATTAAGTTCATTTTGTATTGTAATGTGAGGGAAACACGATTTTTTGTATCAAATTAGATTTGAGCATACAAGATATGTATTTGTAAGTATGAACATAGATGTTACGGTTCTTCCTGGCTTAATTTGTTATGTATAAGCCGAAATAAGTTTTTCATTTAATCGTTTTATTATAATTTTGTATAGAAATGTGTAACCCATTAAAGCAGGCGTGGTGACTTCGCAAAGTGTATACTGTATGATTGATCAGGACGACGAGCTGACTCGTTATAGCCACACCCCTCTGGTCCTATACAAACTAGCCGCTTCGTTTTGAAGCTATATTGATGCAACTTAGTACAGGCGGAACACATGTCGCAACTGACGGGATCTGATTTCTATATCATATAGCTGCCAAAGGAATAATCTGTCGAAAATCATTGTTTCTTGGGATATCTAAACAATCTAATATCTTTTATATTATTATAGACAAACTTTACTTAAACTTTAACTAAATTTTAAATTGTATTATCAAAATCAACTTTAGAGTTTCGTTCGTCTGATGCATAGGTTGATCTCAGTGACTATTAGGGCTAGAAAAACAACATTTCGTATGAAGGTTTCACGCTCCCTTCGCCCACATATCGGAAAATACCCATTACCAGATCAATTTGAAGGCCATAGCCTTGCGTTTTGCGACAAACGATCTGAAGTTATTAAAGAAACAATTTCAGATAGTCTCGGATCAAAGGAAGTTTATTCCATGCTTATCGTGTGTATGTGTATGTGTGTGTGTGTGTAAGTGTAAGTGTATGAATATTTGTGTTGGGGTATTAAAGGTCCTGGGCTCAGGGAATCTCGTAGGCGTGCCTTCGCGATCAAGCGGACTGGTCGAGCACGCGCGACTGTATAATACCCTGTGCAGTCTTCTGAATTAAGTATTCTGATTATAATAAATGTAATTACCTAACAATTTTTTCATGAATTATCTTGTGAAACACTCATATAGCGTACGAATTTTTTGTATGCTCACAGCAGCAAGCTTTTGCATATGTACACATACTCGGTCAAAAGCTAAGTGCTACGTCACTTCATTGTAACATATACATACATGTGCATGTGTGGAATGTGGAATGTGGCCGTAAGATTTCTTTACTTTCATTTCTCATTAGCTTTTTTAATTATAGACCGACCTGGATGAAAGTTTCAGCATTGCTTCTATATGATATTAAGTTAGAATTGTCCATGTCCAAATTTGTTGAGATCGACACGTTCATACAGATAGATGGACAGACAGACAGCCAGACAGCCAGACGAACGTGGTATATTCGACTCGGCTATTGATACTGATCAAGAATATATATATATACATTAGGGGGTCTGAACTGCCTCCTTCTGCCTGTTACATACATTTGCGCAAAGTTACTAAGTTTGAAAAACTGGACAGGGACTGGAGCATTTCCCTGAGCATTTTGTGGTCTGCCGAAAAGTATGCCGCGTGATATTTAAAATAGGAAACTTATTTGAGAGCTAAACAGAATATTTTATAAAATTGCAAGATTGCAAGATGCAAAAATAGTAATTGCTCAGAGAATTGGGTATTAATAGTCTGCTTGGATAGTTTCAAGTGTCTGTGGGCAAGAAGTGAAAATTATATGTAGATACAGCAATTTGTTCTGCTTGGCACAGTACTTGTAGACGATCAAGACTTGTAGATTTGTAAAATTTCCACAACCTGCACTTATTGTGCCACCCATGGCGCTTAAATGGCTTCAGAAATAGCCGTTTCATTCGCATTTAAATAGATTTCCCAGATACAATTCCCACCCACAAGAAGCGAATTAATGTTGTGCAGATTCTGAAACAGAAATTGCTGTGCGTGCAACACGTGCGAGGGGTGCGTAGAATAGGGAGTGGGGAGGGTCTGGGGTGTTGGGGTATTGGGGCGTTGGGCTGTTGGGATGTTGGGGGCATTATTAAAAGTTACCCAAATATGCCGAGCACATGGCGGAAGTTGCAAACCCATTTTCAATCGCAATTTCGGACCAATTCGAGTGTAATCAAATTTATATAATACGAGTATATTATGTATATATAAAATCGTGGCATAACATATAATAAATACGAATGCAATACATTTTGGCAAATAAACAGCATTCGATTCATCACTAAGCCAACTTGGGCACCTTGGGCACTTTCAGCCAACTGCGCCAACATATGTTCCTTCACTTTTGGCCAGCTTATAAAGGCAACTCATTCAGTAGCACGCAAATTATGAACGGCGCCCATAAAGGTGGCAATTATCGTTTGATGTTGCCTTTTAATGTCTTGCTTGGACTTGGGATCCCCATCGTAATCACAACACACAACACAAAGCACACAACTCAGAATGAAACAATGGTCGAACGGAAATACATATGTATATATGAATGTACATAATTACATACATACATACATACATATATTGCATTATGGGAATTTCCAAATTCCAAATTCGAATATTGGGCCATTGCTTTGTTTTGTTGTTGCTGTTGCTGTTGCTGTTGCTGTTTATTAAATTCTGCAAGAAATGTGTTTATTTGGTTGTCAGACTCTGGATAAAATCAACTCTCAGGCCATTGCCACGTCGATACATTGTTGATCGATGGCTTTATTGTTGATGTGATGTATACTCGTATATGAAAAAGAAGAACAACAAAAACTTCATAGCTGCATCATCTGCCAACACTTGGTTGCATGGGAAGCGCAGAAACTTGATTGCAAATCAGGAAATTAAGCAAACATTTATCGTATACGACTTTATACGCCTTTAAAAAGTGAAGAAGAGATTAATAGAGATTAATATTTTCAATATTTTCGAATCAGTGTATTTAAAATGTGTCTAACAGTTTGAGAAATTGTTGTGAAAGAAATCATTTTAAGCAAATGAATCATTGCATTGTGTGCATAAGTACATAAGTTTCATCAAACAATATATTAGTTATTTCAATTTAATTGTTTGTAATAAAAATTAACGCACTTTAAACAAAGTCAATAAGACACATAATGTTAGTAGACAAAACATATATATTTTTGCAACCTAAACGATGAACTTTGTATGGCAGTGTAACTTAGTTAGCCATCAAATTGCATTTGAGAACAGTATTGAAGCGATCTGTCGAAGGCTGAAAGATGAAAACCGGATACCGAAAGCTGAAAATGAAATCTAACAATGTCTGGAATATGTTTCTGTTGCATACAAAATTTGTTTAGATTTCAGCTCGTCATAAATACATTTTGCCTTCTACGAGTTGGCGTCTCTCCTGATCTGCGGCATAGGCGAAGAAGGCCAATAACTGGCAGCTTTTGCATAGACTTAGTACTCAAAAGAGAGAGCGAGAGAGAGAGAGAGAGAGAGAGAGAGAGAGAGAGAGAGAGAGAGAGAGAAAGACACAGGCCGAGGGGCTAGTGAAGTCGATGGTGCTCGACTTATAGACGTATTTATGCATATCATTAATATAAATATTTTTGGATCTGGATTTTTGTACGCGATTTTATGAGTTTTGTAAAATTGTTGTTTGGATATAAAATGACTTGTTTTTCAAGTTAAATTAAACATTAATAATACTATGTACAATGCACAAAAGCCGAAATAAGCAATAACAATGAAGCATTTCGCGTGTTGTGCGTTGTACAGAATTCTGACGAAACCATAAAAAAATTATAATTATTGTTGTCATAATTCAGAATGCATATTAAGAAGATGCTGATATTCAATTTGACTTGGAAAGCAACTAACAGACGATCTAAACTCATTAAAATTGATGAAAGGTTTGATAGAAGTTTGTATCGATAGCAGAGGGTGTTTCTCGAACATAAATATGTGAATACCCTGTACCAGGGAACATATTAGCTGTCTGCCTTGGTATGACAGACTCTTTTAAATATATATATATATCAACAAATTGAACCAATTAAGAAAGCCAATGTGTGGATCATTACACAACGAAACCTAAAAGATTTGTCGCTGTTCATTCTTAGGTATGCAGGGTTTCTCTTGACTTATATACATATTTACTGATAATTAATTTGCAGTACAAATTTATAAATACCTAAAAGCTTAGTTTTCTTATGCAATTTTAAACGGGATCACTCTAATACAAGGAAAACTCGGCAAATAAATTTGAGCTAAACTTTGACATCGACTTTGTTAAATCGAAACATGTCAATGCAATTTCGTAAGATAAACTAACTAGGATGATGATTGAAAACCTTCTTTACATTGTGCTTCTGAAATATTAATATGTGTATATGAAAGTTGAATTTATGTTCTCAAATTTCGAATTGACACCAAATAATTCTTGCAAACGATAAGCCTTTTTCTACATCTACATTAATATTTCAGAAGCAAAATATAAAGAAGGTTTTCAATAGTATCGTTTATAAGAAAATATGTTAATAGAGGAAACAATATTATGTCAGATTTAATTGATCTGAAATTGTACATGTAGATTATTATGACTATACTTAGTTGTTGGCATTTGTACGAGAAAGTTTTCCCGTAATTGTGTCTGTAATTAATGGGCCGTAAATTAAGAGCCCCACTACTTAACGCCTCCAGAAATACATCATAGACTGGCAATGAAAAACTAAGGATGACGATCATTTGTTTAAATCAAATACTTACATATTGATGACACAAAGATTCACATACTACGCGTTATCTTATTATTTACGCACTTAAATATTAACCGATTGCATCGCAATTTTATGGATTTATTAAAAACGCATGTTTAAATTCAGTGTAAATAATAAAATTGTATTATTTTCGGTACTTGGAAGATTAAATTGCAGACTTGTTCGAAGATAACTAAATTTGGTCAGAATATATTTAGATATAAGTTTGACTCAACGTGTTCTGTTTAAGAATTGTGTATTATTTAAAAAGTCTGTCATACCTCGATTAAAGCGTTTCACATTTCTCAGCAAAATTGTTGAACTTGAGAGTCGACTTCCCGACTTTAAGATACCCGTTAATGCACTCAAATATATATTAATAATATTTATAAATATGAAAGCTTAATCTTCTAATTGTGCATCACTTAATTAAATACATAATTATTAAGAAACCCCTTAAACATCAAAAATGTTATTACTTCTGATGTTGCCCATTTCATTTGAAGGAGAACAATATTACCTGCAGTTTCGCTTGCTTACTCCGATCTCTGTTACAGACAGTATCTACAAGGGGTATGAGATTACTTAAAATACATAAAAATGTATTTGGTAAATCCAAAAAAATTCATTACATAAACAAACAAGCTAATACTGACCAAGAATATATAAGCTATATGCCTATTGCGCATATTTAACTCTCAACCAACTTAACAGACTCCGTGTACTTTTGAAGTACAGGGTGTTAAAAGCAATGAACCCATAAGGATGTATCCCAGTATGCTGCGTATTTTGAAGTATCTATGCATGCATACATTACGTCATTCACTATGTCTCACTCGCAACAAAGTATTGGTCAAAAGGAATGGGATTCAATGGAATATTTCTTTTCTACAGAGGTCTTTTATACCCTGTACAGGGATATGTTAGCTTTGTGCAAAATGTATGTAACAGGCAGAAGGATGCGAAGCAGACTCTATCAAGTATATATATTCCTGATCAGTATCAACAGCTGAGTCGATTGAGACATGTCCGTTTGTCTCTATAAGTGCTGGACCCATCAATTTTGCAGGATGGTTCCTGCATACTTCCCCCGCAAATCTCAACAAATTAATATTATGTAGAAGTAATGCTGAAAGCTTCATCAAGATCGGTCTGTAAATAAGAAATATAATCAGAAATAATTAGATAATAGTTTGCGGTTTGTGCGAGCGAGATAGCGAATGATTGCGATACTTGCATATGTAAATGAAGTGACGTAGCATTCAGCCTTTGATCGAGTAAGCATGAAAGGAATTTAAAAGAGTATTCTTTAAAAAGCTTACATACTTCTATTGTAATCAAAATACTTAAATTAACTTTAACTTGCACAGGGTCTTATACTGTCGCGTGCGTTCGATTGGTTCTAATCTATCTATCTATTAAATATACGTACCTATTTGTTCAGAAAAGAACTGAAAAACGCGGGCAGCCAAAATTTGAAATAAACTTGATCCACTTATAGTATACGGGAACCTATGTTCATGTTGTTAGGGTATAATGTAATCAATCACTTTTATCTAAAGATTAGCAAAAACAAATAACAAGAGAGTAGCAATAACTTGCCAGCATTTCCCCATCAAACTTTCCTAACAGCACTACCGCATTCTTAGTGCAGAAGTTGTCCAACAAAAAGTATTACACTCATATAGAAACATGTAGTTGACCCGGTTCTTATATATAGGAGGAGATAACATGTATTTCAGAGTCGATCACTCTTAAATGTGGATTTTTGCTTGTTAATATCTGTTTCTATCCCTGAAAACTGTCAATTGGTAACTGTAAAATGAACTATAGAGTAATTGCTCTAGACTAGCTCTATATTCTACGATAGATAATTAAATTGGCATGCCTTAGACATTTGCAAGACTCTTACCTGCTTACTGTTGCAGCATTCAACTTATTTTGTTAATGTTCCAGTGTGGAGGACAGTGTGGGCCAACAAACATTACGTATACGCAGACAAGATTGTTGTGCGACTTATTTTGCAGCAGTTGACAGTTTGTTTGACACTTTGACGCTGACAATGACACAATAACACCAACACCAACACCAACACAGAGCAACACCAACACCAAGACCAACGCAGCTGCAAACGTATGCAGATCAATTCGAGCATGCATGTATGTATGTACTATATATGTATGTATGTATGTAGTATGTGTGTGTATGAGCAGTTGTTGTTGCTGTAGCTGATGGTGGTGTAGTTGGTGCTGTATAGTATAAGCACAAGTGATGGATGGCCGCACAATTGGTACGGCACAATTGTACGGCTCTCTGGCAGTTCGAAAATGGTGCGTAAATTTAGCAATTCCATCTGTTTTATTTTATAAGCAAACGTTGTGCGTGCTGTTGTTTGTGCAAATAAATGGCAAACAAACATAGACTAAATTAATAAAAATCAAAGCCAGCAATAAAAATAATGCGGAATGTCGCTACAATGGTCATAAAATAAACCAAATGAAATAGGCAAATGATGCAAATATAACCTCTCCGACGATCCCCTACCATCTGACAAGCCTCCTCTGGCCGTACGGGCAGCAATTGGAACTGCTCTAGCGAGTAGAAATTTTAAAACAAGCAACTAGATTTGTAGCTCCTTGTAAGAAAATGTCGCCTGTTGAATTAGAATGGTCGTGTGCGATTTGTTGGCACTTTGGGCACGATTAAATATGCAGCAAATAAACATGGCCAAAAACAGAACCGCACAAGATACAACCGATGACAACACGAACATCCCAAATTGCAGTTTGGCAACATGCCAGAAATTAGCCAGCTGCGGTTACGATAAGAGTTTGTCAAGCTTAAAGGGGTGGGAGGACCTCGAGCAAGGAGCATAAACAAACTGCTTGCCAAAAAGGTCAACATATTTTTAAAGTGCAAAACTCGTGTTGCACGTGGTAAATAAAATGTGTCGACGGCTGTTGGCAAATAAATTAAATGAGTTATGACTTCAAATGGGTGTTGAGTAAGTGCTAATGTGCGAGTTCAGATTGCTTACAACATCGTCAAAACTTGGCGGTTTAAATCTTTTATTACATCGAAAGATAAAACTGAGGAAAACCATTTGCCATTGAAGCTCGAATATTTGTATTTATTTCTACAATCGAAAGGAGACTTCTTGCGCAGATTACAATTGTTCAATAAAACGAGGAAAACTAGGAAGCGACACTACAAATTAATGAAATACCATAATTTTTATTTTATACTTTTAAGCAGTTTAGTTACAGTACAAATATTATTGTTTAGGGCAATATAAGCTATAAAAGCAGCATTGGAACTAAATGATCTGTACATTGTAATTGACTTTCATTCAGTTGTGTTCTTTAGTAAGCAATAGTAAGTTAACTAAATCACTAAATACTTTGCTTAATATGAATAAGTTTCTGTTATGAAAGTATAAATTTATAAATATTTAATTAAGAATTATATGTAAATAACCATTAAATATCTACATTTGTTGTTGTTGTTGAAGATATTGATAAATTAACTGTTCTGGGAACACTAAGCCAATCATGAATCTATCTGGCAACCTTCACCTTGCATTACAGCAGATCACTTAAATGAATAAAGAATTGTGCATTATTTCGACGAATTAACACTCATTACTACCTTGCACAGCTGCAATCCGTCTGTTAGATAAATTTTAACAGGATAGAGTGAGCAGTAAGCTGTGAATAATGGCAAGTACGCTTATTAAATAAGGTCGTCAAATCCGCGGACATTCTATTAACGATCAGAGTTGGATGAATGAAATTTCAAGGAGGCTTTGAATCCAAGGGGCCTTTCAAGGTTATATTTACTCAAATGTGCGACACTATCTCGTATAAGTGAAGGTAGTGATGAGTGTCAGCATATACTATATAAATTTATCGCTGTGCCCATTGAATTGACAAACTCCGACATTGAGCATGTGAAAATATTCGAAGTCAGAAGCGTGTAAAGCTAAAAATGAAACGACCTAAAGAACTTTGAAGAACGGAGATCGCTATATGCAAGTCGCCTTTGGCAAGTTGTTTTTACTACTTGCTATATATTGAATGTTTAACAAGTCAGGCAGCTACAGTCGGGCGACGACTGTGGGAGACTCTGGGCAAGCAAAAAAATTAAGTAATATATGTTAAGATTAACTTCAATAAATACTTTTTATATCATTTTGTCGCCGCTCGAATTCGTTTCCTATCAAGCAAATATAAAACTAAATTTAAAGCCAAATAAGCACTTAAGCAATGTTCAACTCATTATCGTTCGATCTTGGAAGAGAGCAGCAATAGTGAGTGAGCGCGCAAGAGCGAAAGGAAAAACAAATAACCGTTACTTTTTTTGCGCGTTGCTGTGTATACACGTATAACTGTAACTGTCCAGCGCGTCTGTTTTTACTAAGATGCTTATGAAAACTATGCTGACAAATCAATTTGTGGTTAAAAACGCGTCTTGTGCATATAAATTGCTTTTATAAAATTTTAGAAACATTAAATTTTGTCTGGGATGCACCAAGCTTCGAACCGCAGACCTCTCACACGCAAATCGTACGTCCTATAACTTGAGCCACCGCCTTACATACTGCACGGTCAGCAACCTCAATACATATACAGCACGAGTTTTTGCATTTGTCATATATATATACGAATTTCTAACGAAATTTGGTTATTGCTTTCTCTTAAATTCTTAACATTTTCTGACAAATAAGGCAAAATTAATACTATATGTATATATAAAATAAAAGTAATTAATTTATAATTATTAAAAAATGTAATTTGGAATTGTTAGCAGTGGGATTCAAACTCGCGCCTGTGCGGCAATTTTGGCCGCAGAGTTGCCATGAACCTGGTGATCATTCATTCCTTAATATCTTCTATGTTTATGATCCGATCGTGCTGAAGTGTTCAGAAAACGTCCGCACGGGGACATCCTCCATATGTGCCAAATCTGAATCTAAATCTAAAGTCGGTAGCTTCAGTAATACGTTTTTTTCGATTTGCGGGGGCGAATGCGTGCAAACTATACACGTATTGTCACAGACAGACATGGATCTATCATCTCGGCTGTTGATGCTGATCAAGAACATATATATTTTATAGGGTCTGCCACGCCTCCTTCTGCCTGTTACGCACATTTCGCTTTCGTCAAACCTAATAGACTTTGAACTTTTAGTTCAGAGTCTAAAAAAAAAGAAAAAAAAAAGATAAATTGAAATGTGAACAATTAAGAGAAAACTTACGCTTCATGGAATAAGACTTATCGATTAATTACACATATAACATGCAGATTGTCGATCAGCTAGCAGCTTGAACAACGGGACAACGGAATCAATATAGCCTTGTCAGAGTGTCTGTCTATTTGATTGATGACTTGATAGATAGAATACTTCACACAACGATTTGGATGTTGACTGCATAGGTGAATGGCACTGGAAGTACCTAAGAACGAACTTTTAATAGCTTGACTTGAGGTACAGGGTATTTAATCATCAATCTATTTATCAGAGGTGTACCCGCTTGTCGGTCCTTTTGTGGGATGGAATCCTTGACACTTTGAACATGAATGAGAATATTTCAGTTAACTTGAAGTACTGGGTATATTACAGTCACCGTTTTTAGCCACGCTGTGCTTATATAGCTGTTGAATCCTCGGACAGGTTTTTTTCCAGCTTGTTATGTTTTGTGCGCATTCTGCACCATTTGGCACATTGCCTTGCATATTTTTTGTGAGTTTAAAAAGAAGAACCAAAAAATAACGAATACATTGAATGCAAATTTGAATGATTTACGACATTCGCAAGTGGAAATACAAAAAAATAAAAAAGAACACCCAAAAATACAATACAATGCACGAGGCGGCAAAAATTTGTCACACATGCTGCGCGCATCCGAAATGAATTTTCTTTATTCGTTTTGCATTTCTATTTTTTTTGTGCTTTTTTACTTTTTTTTGACAAGCTAGAAATCAGCACGCGATTGATGGGATTTCTTTGTTTGTTGCAGCCACGACGACCTCAAGTCCATTGCAGGGCACCGTCAGCGTTATTACCATACTTAGCAGCAGCAACAACAATAATAACAGCATCAACAATAATATCAATATCAACGATTGCAATAGCAACAACAGCAATAACAACAACAGTGAAAACTGCGGAATTACACGCGGTGAATCCACGCTATCAACTGGTGGCCGAGAGGGGGAGGGACCAGCAGCAGCAGAAGACGTAACAGGAGCATCTGAGGATCACAGTTTTGTGGCGATTCCACTGCTAGAGCGTCGGTGTCGCAGTCGCAGCCACAGTCGCTGCCACATTGCGCCGCTGGCGCCCATTATTTGTATACAGACCGGCGCCCATCCCGAGGACCTAACGCAACTGTCGCGCTCCGCTTCGTGTTTTGTGCGATTTCGCCGGAGTTTTACCAAATGTGAGTGACCTGAAGCGCTGAATCCATTTGCTTCCCCTTTTCCTTTTCCATTTCCGTTCCCTTTCCCTATCCCTTTCGCATTTCCCATTTCCCATTACCATTTCCAATCCCGAATCCCGACTCAAAAGCCAGAGTTCAGAGTGCAGAATCTCGATTCTGATTCCCATTCTGATGCCGCCGTTGGTAGTTGCGTTAATCTTGACCAAACTGCATTTCCTTTTTACCCACTTTGCCCATGTTACCCTTACAGCGTCTATTTTCATTTGCTTCCACTCAGCGATTTTAATTGAATTGCGCAATTTCCTTTTGTTTGTATTTTAAATTATATTTTCCCCTTTGTTGGCCTTTGCAGTTTTTGCCAAAATCATGGGCAGCAATAATCCCAGCGAGGCGGATCGATACGACTATTACGACTGTGAGTACACATACAGATATATTGACCATCCCATTAAGCATACGCAGCGTGTTCCCCGCCAGAACATCGCTTAAACGATAGGCAATCAATTTGAATTTACACTTTGACAATATTCAAAACTTCGCAGTAAGAAGTTTTTATTATTATTATTATTTCATTTAAAACTGTAAATTACAACGCAACTCAAAGAGCCACGAATCACTTGTTAGACTGATAATCCTAAAATGGGATTTTATTTCACCTGCTCCTGAGAGACCTGAGGGACCTGAGGGACCTGAGGGACCTCAGTCATCGGCGGAGCAAACTATTAATTAGTATCACTATCATTAATTTTACCATTAGTATTATTATTAGTATTACTACTGCTACAATTTGACAGTTGTCCATAACTCTAATATCTAATAAATCTGAGAGAGAAATAATAATAGTAATAATAATAAATTCATCAATTATGTATGACATATTTTGTCAACAGATGTTTTTGAATAATTTGAATATAAAGGACATTTTAAGGGAAATTTGTTCAAGGAGTAAAAATAAGTTCGGGCTATAACTAGAGTAACTTATTGAAAATGTTCTGAATTTTGAAATTTTATACTCGAATTTGTGTTTACAATGAATGAAATAGATTATATATCTGCAGGACGCACTAGCTCCGCTCCTACCTGGAGTACACACCCTTTGTCCTTGATATAAAACATCATATAATAAACATTTGCCCAAGGTTTCATTTGTATGAAGACTTACTTATGAAACTAACTATTCTATCTTTGTTCTGAGTTCACCACGATACATGTATCAAAAAAAGTTCTGATAGCCTGCTAGTGAATCCAGGCTATTATATATTCAAATGTCATCTATGTTTTTGAAGTACAACAATAGAACAATTTGAAGCGAAATGCTAACTAATATATAGTAATAAATATATATAAATAATTAAGTCAATATTGTAGGCGCTTATAATATTTTATATAAATAAGTTTGAAGCACTTTTCCAAGAACAATAGTAGGTGGCGTAGCACCCAGAGCTTTGTGTGGGCGAAGCACCAACACCTACCCCCCCCCCCCCACACACACACACCTCCACCCGCTGTTGGCCAATTTCACAAAAATAATGTCGGTTACTCATTTATTCCGTTCTTCTTCGTTTCAAGTGTCAAGTCAAGTGTTTTGTTGATGGATTTTTATCATTTTCATTTTCTTAAAGTTTGGGCAACAACTACGAGGTTATCTTATAGTCGGGGCTTGACCTCAGTGTTCTTAGTTGTTTATTCGCATTATATTATCAACTTTTGTCAGACTAATTAATGTTCGACGCCGCTTGCCAAGTGTTTGTATTATAAATCAACATTTTAATTTGCAAATCCAAACGTTGTTGTTGTTGTTGTTGTTACTGATGGATGTAGAATTAATTATTTAAAAAAGCTGTTTTCTATTTGGCGCCGAAGTTATAAGTATCTGAGAGATGTGCATCAAAGTTGATAAATGTTTTCTAAGTGGCTGTTCTTGTTCGATATTAAGTATTCGCTGTGGATAGGTACGAGTTGAGTAACAGATGGCTAAACGAAAATTGAACGATTGTAACGCGACATACAATAGACAACATGAATCCATTACAATATTTGCATCTTTCGATTCGATTCTTTTGTGCTGATTTCGCGCATTCATCTTTCTCGTCGTTGTTTTCCTTTTCGTTTTCGTTTTCGTTTTCGGCTTCGTTTTCGGTTTCGTTCTCTCGTATTCTCTTCTTTGAATATACTTTTTTTTAGCTGTGTCCTCTATGCGTGGCTGGCACTTCAAACCAAGCGGCAAGTGGCTGTGAAAGCCAACAGAAAATCAATAAGGCCCCAAAGATACTGGCAGCTGTAGCCGTGGGCTGACAGTGTGTGTGAGAGAGTGTGGGTGAGTGTGTGGCCGAGTCAGATAGATTGAAAAGAAAGAGAGCGTCGGCATTGGGCATAAGTAGTATTTATGTTGGTATCTAAATATCTACAGTCATCTGTCAAATATCACGTTTCCTGTTTACACATTTCTACTTCTACTTCGACTTCGACTTCGACTGCGTACACAATGTGCCTAGGCTCAGGAGCCTGGCTCCTGTTCAGCTCCCGACTCTGACTCCCGCTCCGTCTCCGGCTCCGGCTCCGGCTCTGGCTCTCCCGCTTCCCCTCCCGCACCCCAGCAATCTTCTGTTTTTCATGTTTGTATTTGGCATGTCGAGTGTTGAGTGGCACAGTGGCATTTGCCGTTACGTGTGCTGCTGCCAAATGCAAACAAGAGCCGTAAACAACAACAAGAACAACAACAACAAGAACTTTTGCTTGGGCCAACCACAATGAGTATAACAAACAAAATACGACCGCACGAATGAGAAAGCCTGCTTAACTTGCATACCCTATAAACAGCACTCTTCCAAGTTACTGTATATAACCAAAGTATTGACAATTGATTTAAAAATGCCAATATCCTTAACCAAATATCGATTAGCCAAATTAGAATTCCTATACGTTATATAATTTGGTATCAAATTACGCAATTAATGTAGACAGTTTAAAACTGTGCTCACTTGTTGGCCTCTCTATTGCTTGAGCCAACTTTCCATTTCGTTTGATAGAGTGAGTATCTACATTTCTGCAGGACGAATTTAGAATTCTTGTGATTCCCTGTACCCATTGAAAGTGTGCGAGGAAGGGTTTACTAGACCAGACGCTATGAAGTATATATATTCTTGATCAGTATCAACAGTTGTGTGTGTGCGTGTTTAGGTTTTTAATGTGTGTGCAAATACTTATTAGGTCTGTGCTCAGGGTTTCTCGTAGTCGTGCCCTCCCGACCATAGAGTTCTTTCTTATTTTTGCCTATGACGAGCAAATTATGTTTGATTTTTCTCATTCGTCCATAGATAATTCTTTCATATTATATGTTTTGTGGATAAATCGTTTTGTCTAAAGTTTGCTTTTCTGCAGATCGATAAAAATCAAATATATATTAAACTAAAATACAACCAGCATGACGATTACATTATCGATAACTGTATCTTTGAGCCTTTGGCGATTGCTGCACTTAAGTAAAATTGAAGATATAAATGCCAAACAGCCACTTAATATGTTCAACTGTGATCAACATTATTTGAAGAGTTTATTCAATGAATACTGGGGATGATAATCGATTTCATTTGAAGCACATCAAATGAAATATAATATATTTTCCTGCACATATAAAAAAAGACTCAAGTTTCTGCTAGGAATCAAGTTCAATAGACCGTGCACAAGGTATTTGTTATCGTCTGGAGTATATTTGACCGAATCAGAGTCTATTTAATTAGACAGACATTTCGAATTTGAATCACAGACGCACTCCTCTTAACCAAGAGAAAGTGGGCCTTAACCTTTCTTACCGTATTCCTTAAGACGATGCGAGTCTGGTTTATAGTTGATCTATAAATGCCTTCTACTGTCATTGGCTTTGCCGCTTTGACATATTGCGGGTGTATTTACATAATTTATATCGTAACATCGAATAAATTTGCGACAAATGTAAATTTGTAAAAATTGCAGAAAATATATAAATTTGTTGTAGTAGATAATAGCTCAAATCAATCGATTGAAAATCCCAGTGCAATATGTTCAATTTTCAAATACACACTCCTACACCCACTTGCGTACGCACACTTACACATACATACACACACACACACCCACACACACACACACACACACACACACACACACACATGGCAACAGAGTCACATGAAGCTTACATTTGTTTTGCTTTTATCATCGTCGTCTTCGTCTTTCGTTTGCTGAGACTTTGTCTTTGTGTTTCTCTCTCTCTCTCTCTCTCTCTCTTCCCTCTCTCTTTCACGCATTGCCTCTCTGTGCCTGTGTGTGTCGTGCCTATTTCTTTTTAACACGTACTCTACGTATTTCATTTACCCTCTTCAAAGGACAACAACAATAGCTGCCTATTTTGAGGCGTTCGCATGCGGGTAAGAAGTGAAAATACCCGGGATTCGATTTTGGGAATGTTAATAGTTTGTCCGGCATTATTTTTGGACTTGAACAGCTGTTGCAGGATACGTTTCTGGCAATGGGCAACGGGCAACATATGTCACATCATCCTCTCTCCCGGCCTACTCCTCGTCCCTTCCCCCTATACATCCTATCCCTATCCAGTTGGCATTTTGACAATGATAATGAAGCGCGCGTCTGGGCGCGTTGTCGAGTTGCTAAGCAACAGGTAGGCCCATATTTTAACTTGGCCTGCAGAGCGGCCTCACACGCTCACTAGCACCCACAGTTATACACACACATACTTACATATATCTTACCACCAGAAGCGGAGAGGCGCAGCATGCAGCTGTTTGGGGCTCGTCGTTGTGGCTAAAGTACTTCGTGCCGTTCGTTATTGTCGTCGCTGCTGCGACAAGTTCGGGGAAATTTATTCGTATGCGAATCTTCCTCTCTCTCTCTCTCTCTCTCTCTATTTCATTGGTTCTCTTTATGTTTGCTCTCTCGGGTTTAAGTTGTGCTTGAAAATTTCCCTACAACGCACTCACTTTCAGGCTACTGCATGTTCGCATTGCTTTTCTCGCATGCGATATATCCCACGACGCGTCATTGGTAAATTCGCAACGATGACGATGACGACGACGACGACGACGATGCTGCCGACGTCGCGACGTAACGCTGCTGTTACCATTGCCATCGAAATGGGAAACGCCAAACGCTCTACAATCGTCGACGGCGTCGCTGGCTCTGCTGCCTGTGTTGACTGTGTCTCTGGCGCAAAGTGATTTCAGTTGCTAGTTCTCGTTCAGCATTGCCGACGGCACGACGTGTTTGTTCTTGTCTGTGTTGGCGCGGGCGCCGAAGCAGCAGAAGTTGAAGCGCAATTTGTTTTGCATTGCCTTTGCCTGCAACAGCGACAATCGGCGACAGAAGAAAACAAAACAAAACAAATCACAACCCAGCAAAATAACGCAACAAAAAAGTTTGTTCACTTGACAACCGTATAAAATATCAGTGCCCAAATTACACCTTTTTTTTGTATTTTAAGTGAAAAACTCAAAATTTTTCGAAATTATCTGTGCTTGTGTCAATCTTTAAAAACTAACTACAATTATTTAAATACCAGTTACAAAATTTAGTCTGTAAGGAAAAGTAACAAACGAATTATTTAGCAATAACCATACTATACCCAAATCGAAATTCACTTTAAAATCCGCGACTAACTTTCAAAATAACAAAAAAAAAAAAACAAAACAAAACAAAACAATATTTAAAATGGCCAATAGACATTTACAAAAAGAGAAACAATCCTATTTAATTATTGAACATTGTTTGAAAACACTTTCTAGCGCCAATTGACATTCAATTTCGTTTCAAAACTTTTTATCCACATTAATTCGCGAATGCTTAAGAGCTTAAAAGCTTATGTGCCAATATAGGATTAAAGAACAACAAATTTTGTAAATTGAATAAAAATATGCGCATTTTTGCAGTTTAATTTTTTGCTTTAAAACAAAATTTTTTCGATTCGAGGTAAATTTTCCTTTTTTTCATATTAATGAAATATTAATTCAAGATGGAGCCTATTTATTTAAAGTGCGACCGGAGTATATAGTACAGTATATAGTATGAAGCATAGACTGAAGGCCGTACAGGACGAGAAGTGTATGGAGAAAAGAGTATAGAGTATAGAGTATAGAGTATAGAGTATAGAGTATAGAGTATAGAGTATAGAGTATAGAGTATAGAGTATAGAGTATAGAGTATAGAGTATAGAGTATAGAGTATAGAGTATAGAGTATAGAGTATAGAGTATAGAGTATAGAGTATAGAGTATAGAGTATAGAGTATAGAGTATAGAGTATAGAGTATAGAGTATAGAGTATAGAGTATAGAGTATAGAGTATAGAGTATAGAGTATAGAGTATAGAGTATAGAGTATAGAGTATAGAGTATAGAGTATAGAGTATAGAGTATAGAGTATAGAGTATAGAGTATAGAGTATAGAGTATAGAGTATAGAGTATAGAGTATAGAGTATAGAGTATAGAGTATAGAGTATAGAGTATAGAGTATAGAGTATAGAGTATAGAGTATAGAGTATAGAGTATAGAGTATAGAGTATAGAGTATAGAGTATAGAGTATAGAGTATAGAGTATAGAGTATAGAGTATAGAGTATAGAGTATAGAGTATAGAGTATAGAGTATAGAGTATAGAGTATAGAGTATAGAGTATAGAGTATAGAGTATAGAGTATAGATTATAGAGTATAGAGTATAGAGTATAGAGTATAGAGTATAGAGTACAGAGTATAGAGTATAGAGTATAGAGTATAGAGTATAGAGTATAGAGTATAGAGTATAGAGTATAGAGTATAGAGTATAGAGTATAGAGTATAGAGTATAGAGTATAGAGTATAGATTATAGAGTATAGAGTATAGAGTATAGAGTATAGAGTATAGAGTATAGAGTATAGAGTATAGAGTATAGAGTATAGAGTATAGAGTATAGAGTATAGAGTATAGAGTATAGAGTATAGAGTATAGAGTATAGAGTATAGAGTATAGAGTATAGAGTATAGAGTATAGAGTATAGAGTATAGAGTATAGAGTATAGAGTATAGAGTATAGAGTATAGAGTATAGAGTATAGAGTATAGAGTATAGAAGAAAAGGTTGTTATGTCAACAAATTGAGACAAGATTAACAATATATAAGCTGAGCGATTACGTATATAGCCATCGTCTCTCGATTCTCTCTGTCCTATCTAGAACTATCCTAGTTTCTGGGCACGCAATACACATTAAAAGCGATCAATCAGACTTTTCAAATAAACGAATCTATTTAAGGAATTTTCCTCATAGTTCTCAGCTCATTACGCTTTAATGGTATTTAATTTATGGCTTTGTTCTTGTTTTTATTACCTAAGGATCATTTGCTATATATATTTTTAAATTTATAGTTTTCCATTTTTAAATATTTTTTTACTTAAGTAATTCTTTACAAAAGTTATTTATACTTTTATAGAAATCTTTAGCTCTGATCTTAAGCCAACTCGGGGTCCACTGTTATTCAGTGTATTCAGAACTCATCTCACTTATACAAATATCTTGGAAACAGCTTTCAAGCTGAGCTTCCTAAAAACTATGCAACAAATTGTTGTTCGTGTTGTTGTTTTAATGGTTCTTCAGTTGTTGTTTTGCACATGCTTAGCCATAGCCATGGTAAGGCCTAATTTCCACATATTAGAGCCATTTACTCAATTGGTCCGCAATGGTTATGTCTTCTTTTAGGTGCTAATGTCCAAGCATGGCTGTTTTTATGTTCGTATGCAAATTTGAACAAGGTATTCAGATAGCTAACGTGTTGGCCAGGAAAAAGAACAAACAAAGGAAGCCCAACGTAAATAGTTGTCCAAACTTAATTACAAGAGGAGCTCATAAACATAAACAAAAAGTTTCAGCTGGCTTTGGCTTTCTGCATTTGTGCGATTGTTAAATATTTAAAGAACTTTAATTTTTAATTCAATACTGAAATTCAAGCTGGAATCTGAAACCTGAAACCTAACACCTTAACCAAAAATATAAGTACATAAAATGATAAGAGCACAGCGCCCCAGGAAGAGCAACAAAAAGCGACAAAAACAATTTTGAAGCACTTAATTTCATTGCGCTGTTTAAATTGCAGTTGCCGTCGCAATAATTATAAAAAATTGCTCATACGCCACGTTGCCTCTGCTTCTATGTGTACTTATGTATGCGTGCACTGCGCGCGCGCGCGCGTGTGTGTGTGTGTGTGTGTGTGTGTGTGTGTGTGTGTGTGTGTGTGTGTCTGTGTTGGTCGGGCTGAATTTGTTTTAACTACATTTCGTTTACAAACAGCGCATCTGAGATTTACGCTGGCGCTGCATTTCCCTGGAAATATTACGCATACGCCGTGTGGGGCCTCAACTGGACCTGAGCTGCTCAGTACTGTAGCGACTGTACCGACAGCTGACTAGGATGACAAGTAATTATTTGTTGACGGAAACTGGATTTCTTTCCAGATGAAGATTCGCTTCAAGTGCTAAACAGAATATTTATAGTGTTTTTGCTTTGTTTTGTCACAGCAGACGACTTCAGTGTCAGCAAAGTCTTTGCACCTGATCATTTTCGAGTTGAAGTTGTGCAGTTTTGAAGCTGCTTTGACTTTTTGTGTAATGAAAATATGATGCTCTGATGCAAGCCAAATTCTCTCATTCAGACAGTCCGTCTGTCAGCCTGTCAGTCTGTCAGTCTGACAGTCTGCCAGTTATTCAGACTATGTGACTGTGACTGTGTCAGCAAAAGTTTGAAGGCTTTGCCTTTGAATGTAGATTCCAAATTGATGGCATTTCACAAGGCGCTAACAAAGGGCAGCAAAGTAGTTGCCATTCTCGTAAATGCTGACATTGTTGATAGTCTTGTTGTTGGGTTTAGGCAGAGTCGTTTGAAGTCTATAAAAATTTGCCATGCTTCCCACTAAAAACGCAAACTATATGAGAAATTGCAGATGCAACGACGCAGCTCATGCTCATGTAATCAATAAACATTACTTGCTACAATTTGAAGATGTGTTTGAAGCCACGCACACACACACACACACACACACACACACACACACAGAAGAACTACATTTATATTCATTCATAAGAATATTTGGTGCTGCATTTGCCGCCGCTTCGTGGCATAAACAAAAGGCAGCCAAAAAGCCGAAAGCAAAAACGAAATTAAATGAGTGTAATTTGTGTAATTTGCCTGGGCCACAAGGTAGCCGCGAATGGCAAATTTTTGAAATTTATGTGTATAAATATTTGTTCTCTACTTTGGGTTACTTTTGCGGGCTGTTGCCTGATTTAGATACACAATTAAACACAAGTATTTGTAGAAACAGTTCGGCAGACGAGGCGACGATAGGTGTAAGGCAAATTGGGCATTTGAGCTGATTCATGTTGTTCTCCTTATGAGTGTACTTTTCATAAATCAACAAAAAGAAGAAATTATCTAAGCAAATCTCATTTAATTAAGTAAACACCATAAGACTCACACCCGTATCATATCATCCGTATCATGACAGCCCAGAGACATTTAAGGGGGTGCAAGAGAAACCTTGACGAAAATCTTCGATAGTGCAATAAATCAATATTAATATCTAAATAAAAGCAAAATCTAACTAATACCAAGAACAACAACAACAACAACAACAACAGCAACAACAGCAACAACAACAGCAACAACAGCAACAACATCAACAGCAACAGCAACAGCAACTACACCGACAATAACAACAGCGACAGGCAAACAAAACAAAAAACTACCTTCCAAAATTCAGAGTAAGGCACAACATTTGATTGATTGGCGGCAGCAACAACAGCAGCAACAGCAATACAACTATCGGTGAGTAACAAATGAATAATTAATGAGCCGTGTGTGTGCATTTAAACAATTGCACAACAACAAAGTTAATGAAAACAGAAACTGAATCAAAACAAATCTAACCAAAGCCCAAAAACAAAAAGAACAGAAAGTGCATAGAAATTGTGTGCCACATTCAAAAACACAGCACTAATAAAAAAAAGAAAGAAAACTTAAGCAAAAGACAACAACAAGTACATTAACAACAATAACAGTGCATTAATTCCTGCAACTAAAAAACAAAAACAAAAAAGGGAACCCAAACGAATGATGTGCTATTGTGATATTGTTGTTGTTTTATTGTTTGATATTGTCGCAGATGTTGCTTACTGTGATTTATTGTAACTTTTTGTGCAACTTTTTGTGGCAAGCGAAACTACATACAACACACACACCACACACATACATGCACACACACATTCTAGATGAGGAAACTGAAAACGAATTAATCAAACAGTACATGTTAATTTCTGTTATATGCTAGAGAGGCTTCTATACATTTTTTTAAATTTTGATTAGTGCTTAATGAATTAATTGGCATTTACATATATTGAGTTAAGTCTCAATTTATAAGACTTTATATGTATTTACTTTTTCATTGTACTATTCAAGATTCGTTAGGTAATCAATAAAGTTCTGCTATCGTTACATATATTTAATTTATTTGTAGTTGGGGGTAGAGTTAAGTGCAATAAATAATAAATAATAAATAATAAATAATAAATAATAAATAATAAATAATAAATAATAAATAATAAATAATAAATAATAAATAATAAATAATAAATAATAAATAATAAATAATAAATAATAAATAATAAATAATAAATAATAAATAATAAATAATAAATAATAAATAATAAATAATAAATAATAAAAGTTAAATTTCCCTCCCGAAAGGCAAATGCTTTCATTTGCAGTAGGGAATTCTAGAAATCAAGTAAATTCGAAATCAGACAAGAGCGTGTAGTCTCTAACTGAATAAGGGCAGCTCTCTTTTCAAATGATTTTAGAAGAATTTAATAGGGATTTCTGTCTCGATATTCACAAAGACTTTTGCGAAATAAAGCTCAAAGTAATAATTCAGTTACAAGTCAATTAGTTAATCTGCAGTTCCATTCATTTTATCACGAGTAGGTCAAGGTTCACTTTATGCATTGTTTTACTTGAGTGAGCACTTGCAAGATGATTAATGTTCCAAATGCATATATTTCGAGTCGCAAAATCTTTGAAATTCTTAAAGAACATTTAATAATAATAGAAAACATATTTCCTGTCCAAGTGAGCATTAACAATATTTTGCATGCATCGAGTGCTCCGCTTTTTATATTCTTCACTGATACAATACATTTGAGCTCTTCTACAGCCTTGTTGTCAAATACTATATCTATCATAAATCAGTGTCCTACAGAACACTTAAACTAGAAAAAGGACAAAGAAGGTGTAGGATAAATATGCTAGCATATGTGGCAAGAAGGGTATCGTAAAGTTGTCCAGAAATATATAAATATATACGGTTAAGAAAGAAGGTGTTGCAATATATATATATATATATATATTCTTGCTAAGTCGTTATAGCCATGTTCGCCTGTTTATCTATTCTAATGCATCGCAGTGCATTTGTATGTTGGAACTGTTATAGAGCTCATTCCTAAATGTAATTGAATATTGCCTACAATATCATATAGCTCTTATTGGAACGATCGAACGGCCGAAATGGAATACACGGCTGAGCAAGGGTATGCAATCTTCGGCGTGATGAAGAGAACCCTTCATTTTTGTTGCTTTTTTCTTGTTTCTGGTTTCTTGTTTTCCTTATATTCTCAGTCAGCCTCAATCAATGTATGCTATAAATGAGCTAATAATAAACCACACACAGATCAAAGTATCTAGTCGCAAATTAAAAGACTTTTAATATACATTGTTGCATGAGATCATACAAACAATTTAATGATTCCATAAGTTCGAGAATCAATCGGAGCAGCTTGAAAAACATTGGGAGTTTGAATATCTGACACATTTCGTCAATGAATGTAAATGCATAAGTACAGTTCTGAAACCATACAAGAATAGATTAATATTATAAGAACATGTAAGCATATTTTCATTGTCTTTGCTATTATACCCCGAACAGGGATATAATAGTTTTGTGCAAAATGTCCGTCCGTCTGTCTGTCTGTCTGTCTCTCTGTCTGTATGAACGCATCGACCTCAGCAACTATAGTATAAGAGCTAGAGACACCAAATTTGACAGGAAGGTTCCCGTATACCGTCCGTAGATCAACATATCTCACATTTCTCCACGTAGATGCTTCCAACATAGCAGGTACTTGGCGAGTACCATGGAGGAGCAATGCTGAAAGTTTCGTCAAGTTCAGTCTATAAATCAGAAATATAATCAGAAAATCAGAACAGCACATGTGTGCAAGTAATGTAGCACCCAGCTTTGGCGCGCAATCAAGCTTAATGAACCCGACCTGATTGCTCAGCTTAATTTGCTTTCGATTTGATCGATTTGATTGCCACTGAAAATGTATCGTAATATGATTTTGGGAATTGGGATATTTTCAGTTTAGTAGTAATAATTATGAAAATACTTTTGCTAAAGAGACCTGTTCAGGGTATTATACAGTCGCGTGCGCTCGACTTTCGTAGTTTACATTACACTACTTTGTTACAAACTACAATGGGTCATTTAATTATTTACTTATTTATTTGAAGCACAAGCCATTCTATTCCATGAAGTGAATTCGCTCCACTTGAATTGTAGCTTACAGATCCGATACAAGATTTTGATAAAATGTGAGATTGCAAATGACTAAATGAAAAGCATCAACTAACTGAAGTCATATATACTACGAGTACTCTCAACTCTTATATACAATTTGGTTAAGTAGAATATATTGCATATTAACAGCAGCCACCCAAAAGTGCCCAAAAGTATTCGAGAACTCACTGGCAAACTTAAATGTCAATGTCAAAGACAGGCTTTTGCAACTCTGATCCGAATTAGACAAACACAGAAGCCAACATCACACAACAAATACACAACAGAATCTCATTTGAAAATGAATTGTGGTGAAGGCGCAATGGGCTTCAAATACCCTACAATCGTAACTTAGGCATTTAACAGAAAGCCACAGTTCTTATTTCAATAACTGATACTAAGTAATCGGAAGAAATTACTCGTGAATAAGTTACAAATATTTAAATTTATATAACATGATAAGTACTAAATTGTCAGAAATACTTTGGGGTATGTAAATGTCACGATAATTCTGAGTTTATTTCATAATCAAAGAGATAATCTAATGAAATAATCTATTTTTAATACTGGTCAAATTTTCTGAGCGAATTTATAGATTCCGTCAAGAATTTGAAAATATATTATTGACTTTAAATTGCCAATTACGTGAACGAATAATGCATTAAAATAAAGTAATAATAAAGTAATATAAACTTTCAAAAAAATCAAATTAACTCTGAAGCTTTGCTGTTTGTTCTTGTTGTTCATTAAATAAAATCGAAAATATAAATAATGCATATCTCATAAATTCTAGCTTATTAAAGTTAAAAGCTTGTAACAGTCAACACAAAACTGTTGAACAATTTGCAATTGCTTTCTTCTCAAATATAAGGATGAAGATGATGACTCCGCTGCTTAAATGCGCCTCAGGCTCACGCGGAATGGCAAATGATGTGGATATGTGAGAGACCCAGAGAGCGAGCGAGAGAGGGAGAGAGAGAGAGAGGGGGGGGGAGAGAGAGGGAGTGAGTTAGGCATAACAGCAAACAAAATCAAATGGAGAGCGACAAGCGGCAAGCAACAAATTTAATTTCCTAAGTGATTTTTGGCAAGACAGGTGAAGGCGTCTATAAATATAGGCGATGTTGGCATAAATTTGTCTGCCAGGGCGGCTACTTGACTGGGAGAGAGGCCTGCCACGGATCCGTGTATGCTTGCAACAAACCCGAAACAAAGAGAATCAAAATCAAAGCAAATGCGCGAGATGCTGTAAAAAATCAAAGCATTCACATCAAAATGAGTTGAGCGACATAAATACAAATACCCGTCATATACATAGAGAGGTAGGGAGGTAGAGGAGATAGAGAAGCTCGGTAAAAATTACCAAATCGTTGGCGGTGGGGCGTGGCAGGGGCAGTACCAACAATCAAGTCGCAACTATACGTAGAACATCGAATGGGCTGGCTCGATAAATAAACTAACTGCAAACGAGCACAAGTACAAGTACAAGTACGGGTGCGAGTACGGGTGCGAGTACGGGTGCGAGTATAGCGAAACAAAATGAGAATCGCATCGAATTCGACTTGACAATTGGCAGCATACGGGGCGTATGCTTAACGAACTTTAGGAACGAACGCCCTTCGCTGAATTGTTAAATGCGTCTTTGCTATATATGTTTGTTATATATCTTCTCATATTTTGTTTGCTAACCCGATTTCATGAATTAAAGTAAGAAATAGTATTCTTTGATTCTGATGTGAACTCTTAGAACAGCGACAGACTCTGAGATATCTTATTGTCAGTAGAGGAGCTTGTTAATTGTGCCCAGATTTATGCGTCTACGATTTTTAATTGTGTGTGCTTCGCCTGCTAACCAAATCCCGACGGCGGTTAAGACCTATCCTGGCCTGCCAAGTCTTGGGACAGACGACGAGAACAAATCAAACCGCATTCCAGACAGCGCCTTCTGAAATATGAGCTCCACTTTGTGTGCGTTTTAGCCACCGATACGTACGCACACCCAAAAATTCCGACCCGAAGCCATGCCCAGACCCGGGTCCAGGACCAATGCCTGGTCCAGGCTCAGACCCAACAATGTGGCCACGCGTGGAGCACGCAGCTTTGACCGCACGCATTTTTATTATTCCCCTCTCTTTGCTGTTGCTGTTGCTGTTGCTGTTGCTGTTGTTGTTGTTGTTGTTGTTGTTGTTGTTGTTGTTGCTGTTGTTGTTTCTGTTGCCTTTTTTGTTTCTTTTTTTATCATGCACCCATTGAAAGTCAACAGAAAGGGTATCATGGTTTGCGGCCAATCTTACAATAGTCGTAAGAAGGCAACTCCAATACTAAACTACGAAGTACATAAGTATTTCGATCATTCAACTCGTTGCCTATCCCAATGCGCTGTTTTCACAGTATATAAAATCTAAGCACGCAAATAACTAAGAGGAGTACTTGAAAGCTATTGCCTGGAGTCATATAAAGCGGAGAATGCCATCACGGCCTGATAATAAACTTGGAAGTTATTAAAAAAAACAAATGCCACATAGCATCAGTTCGCAACTTTAATAACTGCGGCGTGAATGTATCTGTATCTGTGTGTGTGTGTGTGTGTGTGTGTGTGTGTGTGTGTGTGTGTGTGTGTGCGTGTGTGTGCGTGTGTGAGTGCTTATATGTGAATGTACGTGATTGCAAATGCTTATTAGGGTATCTGAGGGCATGGGCGCAGGGTATCTCGAAGTCGTGCTCTCGAGTAGACTTCTTTTTTTTTGTAGTTGCTTCCACACGAAACACAAAAAGTAGACTGCAAAAAATTGACACAAAAATTGATTTTCGTGCCTTTATCATGTTTCTTTCCCCGCTTGTTGTTCTTCTTGTTGTTGCTGTAGTTTCTCACACATTATTCCATTTTCCATTTTTTTTGTTTTGTTCGCCCTCAAATTTTTGTTGTTGTTAAACGCCCTTCATTTCGTTCCGTTCCGTTTTGTTCCGTTCTGTTCTGTTCCGTTCCGTTCCGTTCCGTTCTGTTCCGCTCCGCTCTGTCCAGGCTTTTGTCCTTTTTTGCTTTCGTTGGCAACACAACAAATATTAGGGCTTAGAGGCTTTCAGGCATCCTCATCTGTGTCATCCCCGTTGGTTGCCACGTAGTTTGTTCTTGCGTAAAGACCTTTCGCTTTGAAGCTCAGCGCGTGTAAGCGTCTCTCGTTGTCGACGCCATCACTTTTGTTGTCGTTGCCGTTGCCGTTGCCGTTGCTGTTGCCGTTGTCGTGGTTGTCGTTGTCGTTGTCGTTGTCGTTGTCGTTGTCGTTGTCGTTGTCATTCTCATTGTGGGTAATCACGAAGAAATTGCACTCGCACTCGCACTCGCTGTCAAAGTCAACCCATCACGCCATCGCACTTTATAACAAAGTTATGCAACATAATTGCCCAACCCAACAGATTCACATATATTCACAGGCTATCGCAGCCATTGAATGTCAATTAGTTGTTCTCTACGCTTCTAAAAAGTCAAGTAAATTTAATAATAGACCAAGACTCCCTCCCAACGAGTAGGCAACCCTTCTGGCTCATACTTAGCTCGGCACACATGGCTCCCTCGTACGGCTCCCAATTGTCTCCCACATAGCCAGCCATAGTTGGTTGTTGCTTTTGACATTCAACAGGCGGCGCATTACCTCTAAGCACTGCCTGCCTAAGAGAGAAAGAGAAAGAGAGAGAGAGAGAGAGAGAGAGAGAGAGAGAGAGAGAGAGAGACAGAGAGACAGAGAGAGAGAGATGACTCCCAACGCACGTCATCAGTTGTCATCTGCCACTCTGGAGATGAACCTGTTGTATCATCTTGGTTTCGAGGAACGTCCATATATAAATACATATATATGGGTATTGCATATAGGGTATTTTTGGTAACAGGTAGGCGTTAACAATTTTTGTCCTTTGACATTTAGTTCTGCATCGCCCCCTATTTGCCGTCATCATCCCTCGGCTGTCTGAAAATAACGTCTCCTGTTTGTAACATTTTGAATTCGAGTCACACAATGGACGCATGTGTCGTATGCAAATCGAAAATCGATAAGTGACAGCCATTGTGATCAATGGGAATCCGTCGAAATATCAACAATTGAATGGACAACGGCTTAAACGTCGCGACGCGGTGCACAAGTAACGGAGCAGCAAGTGACAAATCAATTTAAATCAATGCGAAGAGCTTTAAGTCGAACCTTTTGCGGTTTCCAATTCTTTTACCAACATCTAAATTGTTATTCATAATATTGAAGCCACAATTGATATATGTTTTTGCATTTACTTTGTGTAATTCAGTGAGTCTAGCGACACTCAACGCATTTGGCAACAATTTAATGCGATTATCGATAATCACCTTGATAAATATCGAGTCTCTGCCCGATACATACAATTTTGATGGCACATGCAAGTGTCAAAGTGTGGACAAAAGTTTAAGCAGCTTATTCGCATTATATACTTGGGCGATTTGTTTAGAGAATGCCTTTGCCTTAGCCCTTGCCTTTGCCGTATTATACATTCAAACACGTTCATATGCACACATTCACATCCGCACTCACACTCACACTCACACGCACACTCACACTCACTCACATTTTGTTGTAACTGTTTCCATAACTAATTTCACCTGCAAGTCATTTTAAATGTGCAACGCAGCTTAACAAATTTTTGGGTTCCACTTCATTTTCAAAAGAGTGTCCCTGTGTGTGTGCGTGTGTGTGTGCGTGTGTGTGTGTGTGTGTGTGTGTGTGTGTGTGTGCCGCCGCCTTTCATTATGCTCGTTTGTTCATTGAGTTAGCAGTTTCCTTTTATTTTATGAAAGCATTTCTATGGCGTTTGCCAAATGTAATTTTCAATTTCATGCAATGCGCCTGCTGTGCAAATGGGCGTGACAAGGCTCTCCCGCCCACGGACCCCGCAGCTGCTTCTAAGCAGCATTACCAGTCCCATTGCCACCAGAGAGTGGCCGATGGAACAGCATTTGGCAATGTTTTATGCGAGCCATAAAAATATAAGCTTCTTTCACAATAAAGCACAATAAAAACATTTTTCCTTTTACTGATGCGACAATACACTGTGGCCAAGTACAATGTACACTTCACACACACACACACACACACACACACACACACACACACACACACCACTTACAAATACAGAGACATATCAAAGATGACGCGAGCATAAAGTTGCTTATGCTTTTCATCTCGCGTTGCAATAAAACTTAAATATGTTGTTGCCCCCTTTTGGGGCACAAATTGTTAATAAACCATACAAAATATAAACTGATTGTCAGGCGTCCATAAAAGCTTGCGCACAAATGTAGCCCCTGTATATGTGTGTATGAGTGAATGAGTGTGTGTGTGTGTGTGTGTGTGTGTGTGTGTGTGTGTGTGTGTGTGTGATGTCTTAAACATGGGCATAGAGCAAAAGTAAACTGTGAATACACTCGCCCAAAGTGTCGCACTCGAGTGAGACTTATAAATAATAAACTTATGAAAGCAACTTGCTGGCTATCGGGCTGAGGGAGCGGAGCGGTTGATATAAATAAAATAAAATAAAGTAAAGTAAAATAAAATAGCAAAGGCAACAACAACGTTTACAAGTAGGCGGATGCACAAAGACATTCGCACACAAAGCCGTCGCACACACACCCACACACACACACACACAACCACATACAACCGCACACACAACCACACACACAACCACAGTGAAATACCACGACAATGAAATCAGCCGGAAACTGGGAAAGATGGTGAAGCGACGATGACGACAGCGGCTCCTACTACGACTTGCCTTTGACACAGAAAAGCATATTGTAATGAATATTAACGCTTACGCATACAAGAGCACACTTACACACACTTGTAAGGCCCAGAGACTAATGGGAGTTTTCTTCAATCGAATACCCTAACGAAAGTAGTTAATATTCTGTTTGAATACGGTGAAATCGAATGATGAGGAGGCTTCTCATATTTAGCACTTGGAAGAGCTTTATTTTGATGACTACGAGACATTTATTCAAAATAATATAAACACTTCATGGCACGCTCCCAACTTTGTAATGGAAGGATATTCAAATAGGCCAAATAAATAGTTTGCCCCTTGCTTAACGTCGCCAGTGAAACTAAGCACTGAACGGAGAGATGCTTTCGTGTAAATGAAAGTATAATCAATTCGCTAATATGAAAAGCCCTTAAAGTAAGTTTGAGAAATAAAATGTAATTGCGAGAACGGACTCATGTATGTACTCGTATATGTATCTATGAATGATTATTGTGTTTCCTTTTCTTATAGTGTCTCAAATACATCTTTTAGAATGATTACAAATATCAGTTGTAATATATTGTTTAATGAGTTGCGCATTATTTGGATTGTCCTTACCATTTCCTATGTTCATTAAGGTCAACGCTAACGCGCTTTTATATGGTGCATGTGGCAAGAGATCAGAAAATGGGAAGTCCTCCTTTCCTAGGGAATAAAGTGCTAACTGGGGGCTAGAGACTAACGCAGGCGATAGTGTGATACCCTGTACCAGCGTCTATATATAAAAGTATCTTGATAATATGTAGCATTTATCTGCATAATCGCTGATCTCCACTCGCTGTCTGTCGCTTTGTCTCGATGGATGGACATGGCCCAATCGATTTTGCTGTTGATACTGACTACGATTATATATATTTAGTGCAGGGTATACAAAATAGAAAGCGTAACCATGCTAATGGCCAAAGCTATGTTAATAGTAAATGAAATGAATTGCCGCTGGCATCAGCTTCGACATCGAGAGCATCACCATCGCCATCGTCATCGTCATCGTCATCGGCATCGGCATCGACATCGGCATCGGCATTATCATCGTGGGTGGTCTTGTCGTTGTGGCCTTAATCATTTCCTTTCCATATCCTTGTCGATGTTTATCGCTTAGCGTAAGCAGCTGACAATGAGCGAAGTAAATGTAAAATACCCGTAGAATAAACAATAAACGCACTTATTAGTCAGCTCGATGGAAGGATATATAGATAGAGGCATGGGTGGATGGATGGATGGATGGATGGATGGATGGATGGATGGATGGATGGATGGATGGATGGATGGATGGATGGATAGATGGATGGGGTGCACTGGGAATTTGACACTGTAATCTTTTAAAACGTAATTAAAGGTTAAATCTTAATTAAATGTGCTTTCATGCCGAGGCTCTCTCTGGATACGTCTCTTGATTGCTTGCGGATCTCCTTCCCCTCAACCTCCTCCTCCTCCTTATCTACCACATTCTCCTGCTACTCGTTCTCTTCCATCTCCAGCGTCTTTCGGGCGGTCGGCAAACACAAAAGTGCCTTGACTACGACGTTCAACATAAATCCAAAC